>BJCO01000485.1:0-12484 GCA_018326465.1 Flaveria floridana | reverse complement strand
TAAATTGTTGTTATTTTATGTAAGAAAAATATTATTAATTATAGGCTTTAATACAATAAAACTTATATTTTCATTATTATTATTATTATTATTATTATTATTATTATTATTATTATTATTTCTATTATTTAATTAATTTGTTAATCCCCAAGCATATTAATTCCGCAAAGTTACAAAATTTCCATAAAAGGTCATTATAAGGATTAATAAAGTTAACTTTTAAGTTAACGAAAATACGAGATGTTACACGCCTCTTCCCATTCTCTCTTACTAACCGCGCCCATAGCTGGCATGAGTCCCTACCCTCAGGATCCATTATCACATGGGCTGATATGCAAGACAAGTTCTTATATTTCAGCAGAATTTAAGAGTGACTTTCTATGAGACATGGGAGCGTTTAAAGGAAGTAGTGCACAAGTGTCAACATCATGGATTAGAGGATCGAGCGTTGATTGAAAAGTTCTACAATGGAGTTACGCCGCTGATGAGGAACATGTTGGATACTACTGCTGGTGGTAATCTAATGACCACCAAGATTGTTGAAAAGTGCAACATGATGTTCGAGGACCTAGCCATGAGTAGTTATGAGTATCCTAATACCAGAGCACCGGTTGTTGCTCAGCGAGTAGTGCACCAGGTTGATTCTAGCACTTCTTTAGCCGCCCAGGTTGAGGCATTATCTAAGATGGTAGCAGACCTGAAGAAGAAGAAGGAGTAGGCATGTGAGATCTATCGTAGTGGTCATGATAAAATTGATTGTCATATTTCCGTTAATAGTTTTTAGGAGCAGGTTGACTTTGTCAGCAATCCTAACCAGATGCAAGGAAATCCTTCGCTAATTCCTATAATCCTGGTTGGAGGAATCAGCAGAACCCGAGGAGTGGGAACCCACCGGGTTTTTAACAATGTACTCAGAGTTTATTTCAAAATCAAAGTTTGAGTAGTGATCAGACTAGTGGCATAGGTTAAGGAGAGAAGAAGCCCACCCTTAAGGAGATGATGATGCTATAGTCACAGATGTTGACTAAATTCATGGCGAGGGATGACACTAGGTATAAGGAAGCTCAAGCTAGAGATCAGGCATATCAAGTTAGGTTTCAGGAGAACGAGGCCATGATCAAGAATCAAGGAGCATTATTGCCATTATGTCATTACATGTTAGTTTTATTCCTAGCTAGGTAGTTATTTCACGTATTTGATCGTATTAAAGTTTCCAAGTTTGAATTCTTAATTTGTTTATTTCACCCGTCACGTTTAGATTAATTAATTTTGTTTAAATTGTTTATTAAAAATTGCTTAAAATAATTAAATTAATTAGGTTAGAAGTCGATAGAGGTTTATTATCGAGAGCCGTCAATAGTGTCCACGGATTTTATATCCGTACTTACCTAAAATTTACCATATCATGACCGGTACACTTGCCATTTGTGTGAACTTTAGTTGGGAATTTTCATTTTAAAACTAATTTGTGAGAATTTTTTTCTTAATAAAATTACATATATATATATACACATACGTATATTTATATTTATATATATTCACACATCATCAATCTATTGTTTGTAAACACATAAATTAAAAACCCAATGTCAAGACATAATGTGAAGCTCTAAAATGCATGCAGGAATTGTGATGTGCTCCTACTGGCAACCGTAGTTAACGACCTGAGAATGCACACTAAAAGAGTCAACATAATGGTTCGTAAGTTAAAGAGTTTATGTTTAACATATTCAGTAATAATTGTGAAACATAAGAAGTGTATTGAAATAGATAGCTAGTTTATATTCATAAGTAATAGCCATAGTGATTTCGTGATCGAAGCTGACATGTGTTTCGTTTGTTTACCTCCCATCACAACATACCAAGTTGTGATGATGTTTTTGTTTAGGATAATATTGCACCCGTTTGACATCGAGTCGCACGGGTGCGGCTTGTCAGACCCAGTAGTACTACCCAGCATTTCCTGCTAGTTACAAATGTTAATGATCCGAAAGTGTCAGGGATTTCAAGGTCTATCACACTATGTGACACTATACAAAACTTACAATAATAATGTGCTTGTAAAAAATTATATTATCTCCCCAAAAGAGAGTGTATAAAAAGTGGGACATGAACTCACCTGGTGCGCAAACGAACGATAACAAGTGCTAACGGTGAGTGGAAAGATAGCTCGTCAAAGGTTACCTATAACACGCAAGTACATAAGTACGTGTACATAGAAAGTTTAACAACCTTGAGTGCTCAATAAACACGTTGACCTAAGATTTTTGAAAGTAAGACTCATTTGACTCATTGGTGACAAGTTAATTGAATTCTTGTTTGACCAAGTATAACAACTCATTACACATGACTATCACACAAGTTGTTCACGTATGTCATATTACAGCTATAAAGGTCATCATACATCATAGTTTATCATACTACACATACAAATCTCAACCAATCATCATACCCAACATGAATACCTTTAAATCCTAACTACCATTTATACATTTCACAATTCATACAACAAAGACATCAACATTATAATAATCAACAAACATAATTCACCATGACACCTAACTTGCATACTTGAACATATTCCAAAGAAAACCTAAATTTTCCCATAGGTTCGTCAACTGCGCAATTGACCCAATTAACACAATCTAAGACATTATACATTATTCATGAACATCCTAGCATGCTCCTAACATCATAAACAAGATCAAATCACAAAATCACATGTTTCATATAAATAAAGGTTCCCTTTCGGGAAGTAATATCCAAAATCCATATTTTCATCAATTCCAATCCCAATTTCATCAATAACATCCCTAATCTAGTTCATAGCAATCATAACAACCCATCTAACATTCAACAATTCATCAAAACACGAATTCTCATGAAGAAAAGTTTCCAATTTTTGCAATACATGAACTAGATGACAAAACCATAGATTTCTTGCACAATCAACATAGATTAACATTCATAGAACATAATTAACATCCTACCATCATCAAACCATCATCAATTTTAACTTTTCTGCATGATTTTTGAACTAGGGTTCATCAAGGACCAGAAACCATGAAAACTTGATAGAAACTTACCTTTAAGGGTGTAAAGATGATGATTAACACTTGCTAATCACTTGTAACGCTTGAATGACACTAGAAATCGATGATTGCTTGTTGTTATTGATCAAAATCAAAAGGATTGAGGGGGAAGGTGGGTTCGGCCGAATTAGGGGTGGTTTGGGGGCTAGGGTTTTCTTAATTTTGTTAAGTTTAAGTTTGGTAACATTTACCAATTAAACCCTTATTGTTTAAATTTTATAAAAACTAATCTTTTAATACTTTTTAAATAAGTTTTATCTAGAAAACTCAAATATTATATTCTACAATAATAATTATATATTTCAACTAATAACAAAACACATGAATCTAATATAACAGGTTGGCACGTTACAAAGTAAAATTCATAAATAATATTTAAAATTCATAAATCACATAACTACAATTTAATAATCAATAGTATTAATTAAACTATTATCGGATAATCATTTTTTATTGTTATAAAGTCACCAACGTTCAACGACAACTAGTTTGTGCTCACGACATATGTATGCAAGACCTAACGGAACTAAGGAGTTTGGTAGTGTAAAATTACCGGATTGTCACATCAACAAACACAGAATGAATATTGTATTGTCATTATAACATGAGTTCAGATGTTAAATCGTAATGAAACGACCATTATGACAATAACAAATAATATTTTCTGGTATATCCTATCAAAACTACTTTTTCAAAGCATTACAATACTAGAATTGACAAAAATGATGCAACTTACATCAAAATTCAAGATATTTATTCTAATTACACAAAAGCTCTCATCTAGCTTGATGTTTCCGAATGGCATCAATGTTTTCGCTCCATGCAGTTTTCGCACAGTTATTGCTTTAGTTTAAGAAGTTCTCGCATGCTTGTTGTTTTCACATGGTTTGAGAAGTTATCACTTAAAGTATATTTTGAAAGCTACTTTCTACCCCTGTATTTATATGAATGAAAGAAAACTACTTTTAAGTAATAAGTAATAAAACATATAAATAAAATGTGACTTCATTGATCCCATGCACCAAAAATTCCCCATCTATTCCCATATCTTAAACAAAGATATATGGTGTTACAATATAGGAATTTTATCATAGATATAAAGTAGCTTTAGGAAGAATTTGTTCCAAGCCACCTAAAAAAAGAAAAGAGTTAGATACTTATTCTATGTTGGTAGGACAACATGCCTTTGAGGTGGACACCAAAATAATATTCTAATTTCTAGGATGTATACCCTCTAACAAATATTACATCCATACAATTGATCCTCACTCCAGTTCCTACATCTATGTTCACATACAGAAGTTATGTGTGCTTTAATTAAGGGCTTCAATCAAATGGTGTTCATGCTCCTATTAATCTATAAACATATGACCCCATATACTTAATATGCTTATAGACTTTTGTTGATTAAAACAAGTAAAGGTGCTGAACTCCTATATATGATTGATGTGGTAAGATTGTCAAGGTGGTAAAGGAAGTTTCATAAGGATAAAATGGTGAGGGCTAGCTACACCAAGGTATCCCCCTGAAGTGGATGAAAGTTAAAGTGTATAGATTTAATAGTAGGATTAGAGTCGGCGGGAGTTAGCTGTTATAAAAAGTTTTGATTCAAATAATCAACCGACAACATGCATATTTAGTACATAAATGATGTATACTGAATCGATAAAGGTGACTACTTCTTTTATATAACATGCATTATTTCTAACACATAAATCTTATTTCTTTGCTAAATCAAACATGCTCAAGATAATGTACGGGTATCTGTTTATCATCGTCGTCATATGTTTTGGTGCTTCAAACTCAACCTCAACTTCAACATCAGCAGGAAGTGTAAAGTATCTTCCTGGTTTTAAGGGAAAACTTCCTTTTAAAATGCAAACAGGGTACTCAATTTATTGAATCTCTTTTATGCTTTTGACTTAACTTTATTTCTTGTATATGTATATAAGTATATGATGTGCAGTTATGTGGGTGTTGATGAGAATGAAGATGTTCAACTTTTTTACTACTTCATTCAGTCAGAGTCCAACCCTGACCAAGATCCGCTCATGCTTTGGATGTCTGGCGGTCCTGGTTGTTCGTCCATATCGGGTCTCCTCTATGAGATTGGTATATTTTTTCAATTATTGCATAAAGGTGTTGAAGTGCACTTTCTTAATGTAACTATGTGATTGTCACTTGGATATTTGAGTTCTTTGAATCAATTGAACAAAACAGGTCCAATACAATTAGAGACCGTGAAGTACAATGGAAGCCTGCCCAGTTTGATTTTGACACCCAATTCATGGACAAAGGTTTATTTCTCTCGGGCTTTATGTTTGTGGCAAGAACAAATCAACCTAAACATCCAAACTTTGTTAAAAACTCCTCTTAGTTCAAATAATACAAATTTAACTTTTCATCCTCATGAGTGAAAGAATTAATTTTATAACTAAGAAAAGTTCTTAAAGTGTCCTTTTACCCGTAGTCTTTCCTTAAAATGTTCCTTTAAGTTTACACTTTCACAAAATGTCCACCCAGTAGAGGCAATGATGTGTGTACTATTATGGATGGCCACTTCTACTTAAGCCACTCATAATGTCATAACTATCTATCAAGACCAAAGCCATTGATATTTTTTTTAAACCAACTTTATTGAACATAGATGTCGAACAAGGGTGGCACGACTCCTCTTAAACCTCCTGTCATAATCGTTTCGCCTCTATATTTATCATTCAAGAGAAGTTTAAAAGATGAAGAGAGTTGTCCTATGGCAAATGGAGTCATTTCTGGTAAATATAGCCAAATGGCTCTATCATAGAGTCAAACGCCTCTATTATAGAGTAGGATGACCTTTCGAACCTTTCTTAATAAATATATGGAGACATGATCGATCATCAAAATGTTTTGCATATGTTGTCGTGACCCTGTTGAGGATAAATTTTAATGTAGCCTTGTAGTCAAAGCAACATTCTAAGAGAAAACCTTGATTAAAAAGACATCTTTAGAATTTATTAGTGTAAATTAAACTAAAAAAATCCGGTTTTTGCTCCACTATATTTTTGTTTTCCTCATAATTGATTTATATATTCTCATTTAACAACAACCTGTATGGTTTAACTCATTTCCTTCTATAAAAAATCACACCCGTGGTTTCCCATCAAGTTATTTATTTGCTTATTTGAATGATGGCATGTGTTTAAGAATAATAAGCTTTTAATCATGTGCATGGTCGATACACCACAACTGTTTGTTAATATTCTGAAAATTTGAGGAGGTCAACATCTTTATGAATAATGTATTAAGAATTTTATTCCAATGCAGACAACAAGCATAGTATTCTTAGATATTCCTGTTGGCACTGGTTTTTCCTATACAAGAAGCACACTCGCCTCAAATTCTACAGACGTCAGATGGTCCGACCAAGCCCATGAATTCATGAAAAAGGTACGGTTTAACTAAGCACGAACCTTGTAACATTGTTAGTATTATGGTTGTTCCTTTAGGATTAAAGGAACATTGCTTTTGAAAGTTTATATCAACAAATAAGGAAAAACTTTAATGTGCGTGGAATGAGCCATCGAATAAAAACAAACTAGTTTTAATCCAAAATGTAATTTAATAAAAGATCAAAAGACATGGATACAAGCAATTGTTGAGGCCCTTTGATCGATTTAGAAGCAGATCTATTATATAGGATGAACAATCTAGGGGAGTAAGTACAGATTGTGTAGTGACTTGGTGGAACACAGGGTCAAACACAAGAACAATCTCATAATATGAAACACTACAATTTCACAAGTAAAACGTTGTACACATTGGGTATTTATAAACATACAGTGACAATTACAAACTAACAAAACTAACATAACTAACCCTAAAGTTCATGCTAATTATAACCGATTTTGACTTTTTTGTTTGACTTTATTATTCTTACTACTAATTAATATTAATCTAATTTGATTTATGATTTTATTGATTATGATCTTTCCACATTCACACCCCCTAATTAAGAAAATCCTTAAACGATGTTGTTCATCCGAATATGCAGCCCATCTTTTTCTTTATCGGTAGCCTTTCGATTTCAAATCCGAATTTGACTTTGCGGGGTCAGTTGATCAAGATTGAAGCGGTGTTAATGCCGTCTCCCTCAAATTGAAACTCATATGATTCGTACTGAAGGGTGTCTATCTTGATATCATTTATCGGTATCCGAACTGAACTGAAATTTAATATTTTCGGTTTTATGATCAACAATTAATTTGATTCCACTTTTTTTATTTGATCGCCTTTTCTTCTTTGTTTTTGAAATCTTCTTATGTATCGATGAAGATCTCCATATTTTAATTCTGAGCTTTAGTAATCTAATTTGAAGACTTGATCTTCGATCAATCTTCACTCTGTTTTTTACAATAATCTGCCAATTGATGTTTCCTTACATCTAATGATTCTTATCTTGTTTCTGTGTCTCGTTGGCCTTCTTCCGATAACGAGGATTGCAAAAACTATAAATTGATTTCTTCATTACTATGCTCACTTTCTCTCTTCTCTGTAATGGCAATTACTTGACTTATTACGATTGATCCTCTTCAACCAATGCTCTAATACCATGTTGAGGCCCCTTGATTAATTTAGTGGAACTTGTCTTTCATCCAGTGCTCAAACAGCCAAATGTGACAATTTTTTTATTTGTGAATTAATCAATTTGGGGATACGTCGACCTGGTAGTGGACTCATTTATAATTCTTATTTTTTTGAACTACAAGAAGCGGACTAAATATGCTACCATGTGTAGCTATCCTAACCTCTGAACTCGTCTTCTAGAGTTTAGAGGGATGGTCTTTCGTGCTCTTAAATCTTCAGTCTTCTTTGAACTCTGACTTTAGACATAAATTATTGTTGTGCTTCTACCTTAAGTCTTTTAAACGTCTAGACTATTAGAGTTTTTGATACTTCTTGGGATCTTTTCCACAACATTTAAGAGATGACGTAGAAAAAATTATAACCCAAATATTTAAGGAAAGTGATCTTTTAGATGTGTTCAACAAATAAACTTAGAGGAGATTATCCAGAAGTGAAGCCTCCAAGTAATAAAGGATAGGATAATTAAAATAGTCTCATTAAATATTAACTACTCCCAAATTCAAAATATGATCTTTTCATGTTCTTCTAAACTTCTTTAGAGACTTCTACATTCATCTTTTATCTTTGTTTTTCCGCTTTTATTTTTCTTACTTTTACTCATGACTCTTGTCCCTAGAGATGTGATTGCGACTGGACTTCTTTTACTACGAAAGGTGTCCCATGGATGGTGTACTGATATGTCTCGTGTCTGTTGCTTTTCATAGCTCTTGGACCCATATTGAAGGATCCTCCCAACCAACAATCACCCATTTCGAATATGTTCCTGTTCTTTTCTTTTTCTTTTTTCAAAAATTAGGTAGAAAGATAATCAAGGTTTACATACAAACTTACCAATCAGGTACAAATTGATATTGAAGAAACTAATGTTGGGTGTGATTATGTAGGAATACCATTAGTAAAATAATATACACGCTTTTATTAATTTGTAATTCTAAAGAGAAAGTAGAGAATAACAATTACAAATACACTATAATTGTAATAACTAAATTTTTTTATAAAACATAAAGGTGTAGGATTACATATTCGATAGAGGATTCGTGTTCAACCAAGACAGTTAATAGATTCTGAGCCTCCTTTGAGTACCTATCTGTCTCACCGGATACAACAACCAAACACAATACGTATTGTTGGGATTAATATATACTAGCACCCAAAATTTTACATCAAATCACTAGCAATGGAAGCAGGAAGAAAGTTGTTGGAAAGTCTCTGTAAATGAGAAGCAAGGAAGATGTATTGTTGAAGGTGTTTCGAAACAAGGCATTAAGCCTTGCTTTTATACTCACAACCTATAGCCAAAACAATATGTACTGTTAGGATTGAAATTGGCACCCAAAATTTTATCTTTAATCAAGAGTAATGAAAGCAAAATGAAAGCTGTTTGAAAGTCTCAGCAGATGATGGAAGATGTGTTGAAACAAGGAACTAAGCCTTGCTTATATACTTGAAATTAATAGGTCCAAACATCCAAAACATTCAACAAAATTGAGCAATAATTAAAGTGCATCATATATATTTAAAACACACTTTCACTCGGTTTGAAACCAATTAAAACATACGGAAGTGTGTTCTTGAAACTGCTTATTCAGAGCTGTAACAACTGTGGCATATACAAGCTAAAGTTACTCAACTTCAATAGCGACCTGTTACTACCGACATAGTTCGACATTAGGTGGGCCTTGTTAACGTGCAAGCAATTAGCCTTGCACCATCCGAAGAAACTTGTTCTGTCAATCTACGGAACCTATCAACAGAGGCTCGTACAGTTCGATAGTAATTAATAATTAACGACGCTTTGAACCAACCTTCACCCACGGGCCAACAACCGAGTATCCACTTCTTTAAAGGAAACAACAATTATGTTAGACAACCGTTAATAAACCCACTCATGGTTTCCCTTACCTATGTTGAAAAAAGTTCACATATTTGTTCCATTTAACATTTCTATAGTTTCAACTATACATATTTGACCATTTATATTTCATTCATACATTTTATACATGGATTTGTTAGTTGTGAAACTTTTACATATTGGAACAAAGACCAAACAAATAATGATTATTTTACTAATAAATACACATCACTATTAGTGTCAAAAGTAGTTAAACTCATTTTCACTATAACATTCAATTGATACGTTGGGTTTTGACAAAAAATACTGAGAGGTTAATAGCAGAATGTTGAAAATTGAAAAATAATTTTGACATAATTAATGTCCTTCATATGGAAGGCATGTGAATGAAGTACGAGACCAAACAAGATTAATTGCGTTAGACTCATGGACTCAAAGAGTGAACCAGAAAATGTTTAGGATATATAAAATGAACTGAAACCGAGAGTCTCTAAATTTATGTTGTATTTATGCATTTTTATTATTAATTCTATTTACCTGCTTAATTAAAAGGTTATTATACCTGTTGTACTTAATAACATAAATAACTATGTTAGGAATAATACACTTTTTCATACATCTGATAACTTCTTTATTTTACTGAAGTCTTAGGGGCATTCTACTATGTGTTCTCTCTAGATGTGTCAGCATTTATCAAGCAACGTTGACTTAAATGTGTCAAGTCTAATTCAAAGCTTTCTTGATAATCGTTTGAACCATTCTGCAGTGGCTTGATCGTCACCCGGAGTTCCTTTCAAATCCATTCTATATTGGTGGAGATTCCTACGCTGGAAACCCTGTCCCCATAATCGCTCAACTGATATCGGATGGTAACAATTTTCTCCCTTGTTGCACGTAGTCAATATATATATATAGATCACGGCCAAAATGGCCATGTTGCAGGAAATGAAGCTGGCAATGAACCTTACATTAATCTAAAGGTTTTGACATGTACTAAATAAATTTAATACACTTACAGCATCCATGACTCAATGTGCTGAAAAGATAAATCTTGTGCTACAGGGTTATGTGCTTGGCAACCCTATGACTTTTCCAGATGAAAGTAATTACAAAATTCGTTTTGCTAACGATATGGCGCTAATTTCTGATGAACTCTATAAGGTAACAGTTCGTCTACTATCATAGCTACGGTACAACTTTATCACGCGTGTGTTTTTAGCATATAATGTTCTTCATATGTGTTGTCTTTACAGTCATTGTTCGACAATTGTCATGGAGATTACCGATCAGACTACATTAGTCCTAGCAACCTAGAATGTCTTCAAAATCTTGAATTGTACCAAGAGGTAAATTATTTCTATGCATAATTTTAACTAGCTCAAAATATAATGTTCTCCCTTTTGATGTAAGATTGAGTGATCATTTTTAGTGCATAGATGGGATAGAAACCACCCATGTTTTGGAACCATATTGTGGGAGTCTTGTTTCGCCAATCAAACGGGCTGGTGAGACATCGAATGAAGAGATTCATCCTCTTTCTTCATTTTATTGCCGAGTAAGTTCTTCTCTATTCGATGCTCTTGTTTGCATCTATAGTTTAAAGTTATATAAGCAAATCCGAACCAATGTATATAGAAGTTTGAAAGGACGGGTTTGATGGGTGTAGATTGATGCATATAGGCTGGCTTATTACTGGCTTGATGATGCTACTGTTAGAGAAGCACTGCATGTCCGGAAGGTATTCCTATTTTTTGTCAGTAATTCAAGGCCTAATAATTTGCTCACAAATGTGACGACACACACAGGGGACCGTAGGAGACTGGGTAAGATGCAACTGGGATCTAAAATTCACAAGAACGCTCGATGATGTCAGACCGTATCATTTAAACCTCGGCAACAAGGGTTACCGTTCCCTTATCTATAGGTCTTCCTTATATGACAACATGCATTTGATATATTTGATCTTTTTTGTAAGATGCATCATTTGAACTAATGAAGTTTTATAATTAACTTAACGCAGTGGTGATCATGATATGATCATTCCTCACCAGTCAACTCAAGCATGGATCAAGGACTTGAACTTCACTGTCATCGAGCAATGGCGACCATGGAAGTTTCATGGTCAAATTGCAGGGTAATAACTATTTTACTCTGTAGAATGTAATCGAAGTCGCTTATGTTTGGTTATATCTTTATATGGACAGGTACACACAGACTTATTCAAATATGATGACATATGCTACAGTGAAGGCAAGAAGCAAGAACTTCTTTTGATTAATGTTGATTAATGTAGTAAACTGATATGGTTATGTTAACTCTAGGGTGGTGGGCACACAGCACCTGAGTACAAGCCCGAAGAATGTTTTGCCATGTTCAAAAGGTGGACATCTCATCAGCCATTATAATTATTATTGGAAATATTTAAACGAAACTTAATATTGGATATGTATTTAGACGCCCCAAGATATAAGTTAGGAACTTATGTTGGTTGTGTGTTTACACCAACCGAGGGGTGTGGCCCTTCATAAGTGTTGGTTGATATTTTATTTAATGGTCTTTCGTTGTATCAACAATAAAACAACAATTAGAAGGTTTCTTTGTATTGATAATCTATTCATCTCTCTTGTTGATCGACACCACTGCACACACTTTTACACAATTGCAAATACACTAACACACACAATGGATTTGGAGGGAATAATATATGAATGTCGATGTCTTTACATTGATACAACACATCCTATTTATAGGGATAGAATGGCGGTTATTAACTGTCATATGGCAGTTACTTTTGGCGGGTAATGCTATCCATATTACCCAAACCGACCCATTCGAATACTAACAATTATATACATAATAAACTAATTACATTAACATAAGTTCTATTATTAAATGCTAAACTTATCTTCCAACA
>BJCO01000483.1:0-13409 GCA_018326465.1 Flaveria floridana | reverse complement strand
TGGAAAACTAACAGTGTTAAGTCATCTGGACTCAAATGGAAATAAAAATAAAACGAAAAGATTCAAATGGGAACAAAAATGAAACGTTAGGGGGTATATGAGGATTTTTAAACTGTAGGGATGCAAATGGTCAAAATCACCAAACCTCAGGTATGCAAATGGTAATTTACTCAAAACATTATATATATTCTTTTACTATTTTATAGGGATAGCAACCTACTATATTAGTATCAAATGAGGTAACAGCAAACAATAATTGACAATAAAAACTACTTTACTTGTCACTTGATATAACAAAGCAGTTTTACTCAAACTTGTGAATTCTACTTCTGAGACAAACCTTTTGATGTAGAGGGATAAAGTCACTGCTGCTTCAGAATTTGCAACGCGGAATCATCTTCCCCCACTAATTAAAGACCAGATACTGTCCCACATATGTCTAGATTACAAAACACGGGGGTTAAAACAGCAAGATACCTTAAACTGTCTACCAAAAGCCATCCGTGCAAGCATTTCACGTCATCTCTTTTACCCAATTGTACAAAACGTCCATTTGTTTTGTGGCGTTTCCCATGAGTGTCTTTTCCAACTGGTAATCTTCTTTTCCTGATTGTAAATCAACTTGTAGCAACGCCTCTTTGACAAAAGGATGGCTGCAGAACAAATGAATCAAGTTCATTGTTCAATCCATGCACATTTCTCATGATTAATGATGTGTACTATATTGTGAAAAGGTTTCTGAAATGGAAGCAGAGTATTTTCCACCAAATGAAGTCGTGATTCTACAAAATGAGATTCCTACAAATTTGTACATACTGGTTACAGGAGCAGTGGTAAGTGAATCTAAACATATTACATAGCATCTCAAATCTTCTATTGGAATATGATATACGTGATGGTAAATTCATTTTCCAATGGCAGGATATAATTGAGCAAAAAGACGGACAAGATCAGGTAATGCTATTCGTATTGCCTGTGGGTCAGTTCAGATAACAAGAAAACAACCTTACTTCTAAAATGCTCACTTGCAGATCATAGGAAAGGTTGTGTCAGGAGAAATATTTGGAGAAGCAGGAGTTATATACAATACACCTCAGCCATTCACATTCCAGACAAGTGAAATTTCTCAGATACTGCGAATGGATGGTTCTGCACTACTCCGGATTATCCACACTAATACACAAGACGGGTTTATTATCATGAGCAATTTTTACAAGGTATTATATTTCCCAAGCATGAACCATTGAGGTGGAGTAGGAACCAGAACGGGTCGGGTTGACCAAAACAGCCTTTTTCCAACTTTTATCATTTATTAACCATTAACGCCTTATATACGATTACAGGGATAGTACGACTACAACAATATTATAAAACTTTGAATAAAACAATTAAAGATGTTGTATCTACACTTTGAGTGTCTTTCAACCCCTTCAGCCCATATGACCAGTTCCCTTTTTAGCTAAATATTTTTACTTGGCCCATTAAAAATTAATCAAAAGTTCATGGGCCGAAATTCCCACTTCTAACTTGAAGTCCAATACCTTTAGTTTAATATGAATCTAAGAGAATACGTACACTCTTTTGTTTGTCCATTTGCAGAAACTGAAAGGACTGGAAAGATTTGGACACGGCGGACTATCTAAGGAGAATTCTTCTACTGATGTACATAATTATTGGAGTGAAAATCAGGTTACATGGGAACAAAGTGATATAGATTATTTACATTCGGGTGATATAAAAGAACAGGAACAGATAAACAATCCTATATCAAATAAGAATGAAATGAATGCCAATATACCAGCAGAAGGAGGCCAAACTGCTCTTCATGTTGCAATAAACAAAGGCCATTTAGAAATGGTAAGGCTTCTGCTAGAAAGAGGAGCAAATGTAAACAAGCCCGACATAAGAGGGTGCACACCAAAGTCTCTAGCTAAACAGCAAGGAAACAAAAGTGTATATGACCTTCTATTAAGTCATGAAAATAAGAGGAATGAACACAAAATAGAATTCATAGAGCATGAAACTACAGACACTACAAAGACAAATTGGTACTCACCACCAACAAACAAGGACCCTTGTTGTTCCACTTCATTCACAGTGCCTGCTTCAAGCAGTCCCAGCTGTCATCCTGATGGAAAAGTTAACAAACAGATGAAAAGGGTCACCATTCATGCAAACTTCCAGAAGACCAGATCAGAAAAGCAACTTCCAAAGCTCATAGTCCTACCAGATTCATTAGAAGAACTATTGAAAATTGCAGGTAAGCTTATATAATCAATCATAACATGTTTGAGTGACAGTAAACATGCAGCCAAAACTTGATGTGCAATTCTATTGTTTTCATGAGATTATGTTACTTCCTGATGCTTTATCTCTCATCACCCTGGACATTGTTCAACTGCAGGTCAAAAATTTGGAGGCCAAAATTTTGCAAAAGTTGTGAACTCAGAGAGTGCAGAAGTAGATGATTTGAGGGTTATCAAAGATGAGGACCACTTGTTTTTCCTTTCAAATGATTACCAATGTAGGGATTACAATGGGAAACAATATAATAAAAATTAAGAGAAATCAGATCTTGTAGCTTCAACAGGTTTATATTCAATCAAATCTAACAAAAGTTCAACAATTGATTAAAATGCTGGCTCTTGACAGTAACTATATCCGACTCAATAATCTTAACTCATCATCGGCTTCAAGAGCAGTTACAACAAGATATGTCTATCTACTTTTTTCACCCAATAACTAATATGACAGATAAATAAATGTGATGATAATACATATTTGAAGGTTAAAAAATGCATCATAGGGTTCTTTAGGTTCACAATTAAGCAGATAAAAATGTTTGTGTAGTTGAATATCAATATGGCCATATCCTTCACTTCAAGATGGAAAACTGGAACCATGTACAGTTGTACACTACATCACTATTTCATGATGTACTCACTTGAATCCTCTTGGTAAACCAGGTATTTTGTATAACATAGAAAGATGAACTATCAGCTGCTGAAAGAGAATCATTCTGTTTGGTCTTTCGTGAAAATAGGAATAGGATGAGCTTCAGTGTTAAACACAAACTCTGTTAATGGGATAACGTTACTGTCACTAAATAATAAATATAGGTACTTGAGGGTTTCACCCAAGAAAAACGATTCCATTTTGTCTCTTCTTCTAGGAGGAAGCACGGTAACATCATCCAGAGAAGTGTAACCACCAGAATCAACCTTTGTGTACTTCTCAAACGCCTCAAAGATTGACCAACCCCATTCACGATATCTGTAATTAAGAAATCCCAAACAAATAGTCAAATATACTAACAAATTGTAGAAAAACCAGGTTAACTTATGGTAAAGTATACAACAATCCAAAATGGTGTTAAATCATACTTAGAATCTCCTGTAATACGGTATAGGATAAACAATGATTCTACAGTCTCGGGACGCAAAAGGTTGTGGCGATCGGCATGTTTAATAACAATGTCATGCATATACTCTGAAGTCTTGTTTCCTCCATCAAGACCATCCTCAGAATATCCCTGATTGAAGTAGAATAGCAGGTCCACAAAAATCATAATTTTAAAAAAAAAGATATTAGGAAAATAACATAATATATATAAAAACAACTAACCTCAGAATTGAAATAAGCAATCTCAGGAGCCAACCCGGTGGATGTGACAGCATACATCTCAAAGCAAGTTTTAGCAAGATCTTCGGCTAGCTTTAGGTTTTCAAGGTCTTCAAAAGTGAGCAAATTATCTTCCATTGCCTTTGCCTTGGTAATGCCGTTGGTGGCTCCAAGTGCAAGAGTGCCAGGCAAAAAGCAGACCTAAACATGTAAGTTTTCGAAATAAAGTATAGTCAATTGACTTTAAGATGCTCAGTTTTCAATTACACAGACATGTCAAGAATGCTGACAATAAAATTCAAAATTCTCTACTTCACGGAAATTTTGGTTAAATACTTTACTAGCCACAATTTCTCACCGTTTGAACAAGGTTCGGGAAATTATAATGTGAAGAATTATTTGCAATGTGAAAAAGAACAGAAACTGAAGGAAGAACTTCCCATTGTTTGGACAACGTGCTATGATACTTAGTAACTTTAAATGAGTAATCGAAGAAAAAACATAAAAGAGCCAAAAGTATAGAAGCCGCCTGCATAATATCTTGTGAAAAATGACCACCAGAAGAGACAATATGCAACTTACCAGATGATCCATTTTAGGGCTAAAGCCACCGTCAACCCCATCAGGCAACTCCCCAACAAAAACCAGCCCATTTGGCTTTGATTTTCTAACAAGGAGATGCTTTATGCCTTTCACTGCTTCAACATACATGTCATGCAAATATGTCCAATTACTTTGTCTCTGCTGAAGCCACACTTTGATAAGATATTCATAATAGCTGTCACCTCGAGAACCTAATCTAATATTGCTTCCAGAAAATTCACCAGATGAAGGGCTGGCATTCAAAAATCAAGTAATAATTTCAGTGATGGTGCAATAAAGAAAAGGGCTTGTACAGTTAAGTTGGTATATAGATTGGTTTGCAATCAAGAAAAGGTAATTCACAAAACGTTCATACCTAATGTAGATGGGAACAAGCCCTTCAAACTTTGGGAGAATCTTCATATGTTCCAAAACCTTCATTGCTTCAAAGCTGTACTTTGGATCACCAGTAAGAAAACTAAGATAATTAAACTCAAGTTGTAAAGTCGTAGCTTCTGAGGTGCTGCTGAGTCCATCAGGAGCAGCATGCGCTGTGTGATCACGTAAAACGACATCACTGAATGGAATAGCAGTTGGACTTGAAGTGAAGGCCGTTAAAAGACGATCAGCCAAGTTTTTAGCATTTTCTAAGTAGATAGATGGTTTGGGTCCCTTGTTTGTAGGATTTGAATTACTCAAATGATAAGCACTCAAAAGACCACCAACAACACGTATGGTAGTTTCAAATAGATTAACTTGACCTTTATGAGAAATTCTTTCTGGAAGATGTTCTTCAATCCAAGAACCTGCTTCAGCAACAACATCATCTAGTTTCATTATCATGGCTGTATCTAAAGCATCCACAACAGTTGCCCCTAGACCTCCTAAACCATCAATGCCTCTCTTGCTTATTGGCATAAGTTCATCATAACCCATTGCGTAGTTTTTGTACCCGAACCAAGCATGGACAAATGCCTTCTTAACACTTTCTTGCCTAGCTGTCCATTCCATAGATTTGTTACTATTTACTTCATCAGGTGACAATCTAGGTGGAAGCCTAGGTGGCTTTCTCCAAAATCGTCTAACTCCAATGCCACCATTTATGATGGACTTATCACCTTCTTCAGATCCAACAACACCAGATACATGTTTAGTTATAGAATGTATAGGGCTGGCATGAGTGAGCATAAGATATGTCAAACCACAGATCATTAATAAGGCCAGAAACTTTCCTGTACTACAAGTCATACATTCACGCTTCACCCTTTTGGTGAAGAAAGTATGTGTAATAACCTGCAGAAATAAGAGATCAGGATTGATCAGGAAATGGATGTGACTACAGATCAGTTAAAGAGAAAGTAATAAGTAGAGATAAACTCATTATGAAAGTTTAATTCTTTCTTTAACCAGCAAGTAATCAAAATTTACAACTTGCAAAATTAAAAACAAAGATTAAAATTTATAATACTATTATAGTTTATAACTGTGTCGTAGAAAAATGTTAACATTTTGGTGAGTATTGATATCATGTATTCATTAGCTAGGCACTCAAAGTCGATAAGGTAATGGGCTAGCAAGTAGTCTAGAGGTAAAAGAAGTGGATGCCCAAGACAAAAGAAAAGGTGCAATAATTGTAAATA
Source organism: Flaveria floridana (assembly GCA_018326465.1). Classification (NCBI taxonomy): domain Eukaryota; kingdom Viridiplantae; phylum Streptophyta; class Magnoliopsida; order Asterales; family Asteraceae; genus Flaveria; species Flaveria floridana. The sequence goes on along the minus strand of BJCO01000483.1, from coordinate 7,566 downwards.
GAAATACACACGCCCAAATATATAGGCATGGAAAAATACAAAAAAAAAATTAATAGCATTACACAAATATTAAAAAATAATAACAAAATAAGCAGTTCGAATCATCAAATTGATACGAAAAGTTCAAACAGCTAACAACTCGCAAAACATAAGCAAAATTCATTGTTCATCATCACCAACCAAATAGTTAATACCTAAATAAAAAAAATGGATCTCGCCTCGTCACCTTTGTTGCGCTTTGAGAGTTCCCCGCCTTGGTCTACCTAAGCGCCTAGCCAAGCACTTTTGACTAGTGTCTTCATTAGATGTGTAATATTTTCGAATAAAGTTTAGAAATGGTAAATTTAGTAGGATACAAATCAAGGTTGAGAAAAAATATAAAATAGAAATTAGGAGAACTATTTCTCATGTTAAATACTTGAATTTGATTAAAGTTGCAATGTTGAATAAAATTAAACTTCAAATTGCAGAACCTAATGCATCTCCCAAAACTCAATTAAACATACTTTGTTATTGAGTGTTTTTGCTCCACAGTCCAAACACATATATTCAAAAAAATAAAAAACAAATAATGCCTTTGGTCATTTTAATATAATATGGCCATTATGTAGAAGGACATGAAATAAAGTTTTACTGTCCCAAGGAAAGCTAAGCTCTTTAAGGGCTTCCTTCTTTATCTAAGCAACTGATAGGCTTGGGTGGTTTGTTTACATATTTAATGTTTTTAATCATAAAAGAACTTTGTTTATTATATTATTTGGTTCTAAAAGCGTATATATATAAACATATAGACAAAGATAAATGCATCAACACATCCTTAATGTTTTAGAATCCTTAAATCCTGGTATGCGTATATCATGACTGTATCCCTACAAATAGGTACCAAAATATTGCTCTCCTCTGCCTTTTGCAACTAATTGGAACTAGAATTGCTGAAATAAATACACTGAGAATAAGAAGGATAGTCGGCCCGATGCGAGAGGAGCTAGTCTTTGATTACAAAGAAAACCCGATAATCAAAACATGAACAACAAAACAACAAAACAACCGAACAACTAAGGTACTAATAATGAAACAAAGATAAATAACTAGGAACAGTAGGAAACCCATCTGGAGCTGCTCCAACGAATCAATTGGGTTAACCGGACCCATTCGGTACTTATCATTATTTCCCGCCCAAACAAACGACTTGTCCTCAAGTCAAAAAGGAGATTGACACGCTAGCAAGTCATGATTTTCCCAGAATGGATTGATGGTGAGGCGGTGGAAAGTGGCAAAAACTTTGTATGTTCAATGTCACTCCTTGCAACTTCCATTTTTTACCATTGATGGTGAATATAAGAAACATCTCATTCCAGTTGGCTTGAACCATGTTTAGACTGGCCAACAATTAAATGTCTAGTACCACGTCAGCGTCCCATAAAGAAAATAGATAAAAGTCTCCGGTTATTTTAAGATCAGTATGTTGTCACGAGAAATTCATGCAAACCTGATTGGCTGATTACAACGAATGATATCTCCGATTTGCACACCAAAAGGAGTCATAAAATTTGTTAGTAGATTCGCTTTTACGAACAAGAGTTCAGCAACAAAGTTATGAGTTGACGCGCTATTAATCAAAATTAGTACCTTAGGAGAGTTGATAATACCGTGAGGCATTATAGCAGTAGTGTGTGACTTGCCCTTGTTAGCATGTAGACTAATCTCAGCCATTCATCCCGATTAATCCGATCCATATTTATCACTGCAACGAAAGAATTCTCCCTTAAGGAAACAAGACTATATCTCTGTATTCGAAAAATTCAAAGGGGTGGAGAGTCACAGCCAGGTTACGGTTAGATGAAGAAGCTTTAGTATTTGTAGTGGTAGTTGAGCTCGTCCTCAACCGGTTGTGAGTCGTCTTCAATTCAAATTTCACTGCTAAACTCATTGCATTGTAGATGGGTCGTGTGTTATGAATGCGAACATTAACTTTCAACTCCTTCAACCCATTTAAGAACACACCTAACAAGCATTATCGAGCCAGTTGGATACCCGTGTTGATCTCTTCATGAATTCCTATCAGTACTCTTGCACAGTGTCTGTTTGTTTGATAGGGGTACTTGTCCGGATTCTAAAACTCTGTTGACCCAAAATTTTTCTGCAAGGTGTCAACCAGGTCTTCCTAGATTTAGATGGACTATTCCACTGATAACCATGAGTGTAAATCCAGGGCATTCCCTTCGAGATGCATGGCAGCAGCATCCATTTTCTCATCATCAGGTATTTGACAGTAATAGAAATATTATTTTGCTTTTAGTATCCAGCCTTGTAGGTCTCCATCATTAAAGGCTGGGAATTCGATCTTAAAGTGGATATGTTAGTAATTATATATGTTTACAATACATATTTCTTTGCATTTTTTAGTCATTTTTGTTACAAAATTCATTTACTTAGACACCTATTTGAGTTTTATTTGAATTTTGTAGTTGTCAAAAGAGATTCGGTGATTTTTGTGAAGAAAACTCAAAATTTAAAGAAGTTCAAGAGGAAAAATGATTTTTATATGACCATATCGAAGCTGGATATGCTCATATCAGCTATCAAACTTCCGTGGGGTTGGTAATGATGGTTTTGATGCCAAGAGCTTTCACCTTCCTCAACCCTTCCTGAACGTCGCCTGATTTTTCTCGAGTGAGAGAGGGTGTAGGTTTCAAGAGCGGCTACGTCATCTTTGAGGAATTTCATGGCTTCCAAACGGCAGCAATTGGGTTAGGGTTTGTAGTGTTGTTATCTGGCGGATTTGTGGTGCTTCGAGTAGACAGTTCTTGCTATTGATTTCCGGGAATGGAACCAAATGATAGGAACTAGAATTGCTTAAATAGATTCACTCATAATAAGAAGGATAGTAGGCCTATTTAAAAAGGAGCTAGCCTCCGAGTACAAAAAAAAAACACTGATAATCAAAAACATAAATAGCAAAACAACTAAGGTACTAACAATGAAACAAAGATAAATAATTGTCCCATACTCCCACTAGTTTAGCTCCTCCACTAAGTGTCTAAGTGTGGCTAGTTTCTGCTTATCAACCCTAGGAACACATAAGGATCACATGGGAAACCCATCTAGAGCTGCTCTAATGAGTTAGTTGGGTTGACACGACTTGTTGGGTACTTATTACAGTCTCTTCCATAATAAGTAAGAAAGTAAATTTCACTCGATTATACTATTTTATCATTAACTCCATTTTCAAATCAATTCGTTTAATAATTGTTCAAGTACACCATGTCAAGATCCCTCATTTACCATTCTAACACCATCAAGTAAAAGTGGCTTTTGACAAAAAGCTACTGCCTTTATCATACTTCGTTTATGTGCAAACTTCTTATCAGCAGCAATATGATACACAAACTGAGATGGTAAACAAATTCAAACAAGGTTTTCTGTATTTCTCCCAATCAATAGCACTGACCAACAATACGCTGCATTCATGAGCCATCTACTATGCCTAATAGACAAACATCATTGTTTAACTAAGCAAAATGGTACAGGGAAGTTCGATTTAACTCTGCAAGTAGGCCTCTGGACCACGTCAATCAGTGTTGGGTTTATGCATTCGTCCTGTAAAAAACTTGTAATCTGTTGATCTCAAACCTATAAGAATCCACATTATCAGAAGGATCTTTTTGCTGGTACTTGCTATCAGCTAATAGACCAACTAATTAGATAAAGAAACATTTCTGTGACTAATATCACTATATTCAGCTTTACACCGCACTAATTAGACAAAGAAGCATTTGTGTTACATATTAAACATACTATATAACTGTTCCAGCAATACAACTCAATTTCGATCTTTTTGCTGGTACTTACACATACTATACAACTCAATTTAGATCAACCATTCATGATAGTGATACGGACATCCTGAATTCTACTCATGGATCCACACTCACATGTGTCAATTCGCCTAAACACCAAACACCTACCACATTCAGACCAAAACACCAACAACTCAGATAAACACACACAAAACCAACAGGATTATCCAAACAACTACAATCCAACGCCTTCAATACATCCTATTCGACCGAGTTTTGACCTAAATAAGAGAACTAATTGCGATCCAAACAGAACCGCTGAAAATCATGCAGAGTGTTAGATCGAGCTAACAAATAGCATACCTGAAAAAAGGATCGTCGACGAAACTTCGCATTATCGTACTGTACGTCTTTCATGGAGTAAGGGAGTGTGTTGGAAGACATTGGCCCGATGGCAACGATCGTAAGAGGATTATGATCTAGGGTTTTGGATTTCAGATCTGTGTGAGTGTGTGACTATATGACCAAGGTTAGGTGGACTTGTTCTTAATCTGAAGTCAACGTGCAGACTCTCGGTTGATCATGCTATAGGCTCGTAACCCACTCGATTTGATTCAAAGAAAGTGAACAATTGTGGAACCGATTATTGGTTCTAGTTCGGTTGAAGTTGTATCATTTGTTTAGGTTTTGAATGGGGGTTAGTTAGGGTGTTTTGGTCTCGTTTGATAGGTTTAGATGATAATTTTAGTTGGAACTGTTAATTATGGTTTGAAAGTCTATGGTTTAATCTGGTTGGATCACTTGATTTTGAGGGTTTAATGGCTTGGTATTATTTACTTTGAACCAATCAACCAATTTATTATATTTTTCAAAGGCATAATTATGTATATATATTTTAAAAAAATGATTTAGATAATTCTATTAGGGTATCCCGTATATATGATCTAGGTATCCGAATATATAATCTATCTTATTTTATAAAATATATTTGAGGAGTATAAAATGATGTATATTTTTTCTCATCTTAGGATATCTAACACACCTATCTATAGGGATAGGGGTAATTTCATGATTGATTTTTAATTTAATTCCTATAATCCATATAAATGCATTGAATATAATATTAATCTATTATACTTGTATATGGTTACCGATGTCTTAATCCACAAACCGTAAATATTCACATCTCACGACGCGTTCTATTTAAAAAATCTACTTTTCCTTCTTATGAAGTGATACCTACCATTTTCTTGATAACAACCAATCTACCAACGCTCAATACTAATTCCATACCTATCCCACCACATAAAACGAGCATACAACTCACTCTCCACCTGCTCCTACATCGTCGCCCCAACATGCCTAACCAATACAAGCTAGTTATCCTTCTATACCCCCAAACATCCTCTCTCCCAACTACTACCCCCATCACCACAACCCTACCAACCTAACCAACCTTCCTTCCAACATCCGTCGTATAAAAACCCATGGCAAAGACTAGATCTCTAGGCCTAACCCGCATTTTGTGGATCCCACCTTCACTTCGACACACATATCGCATTTGCCACATCCTACCTTAAAGCCTTATCTGATCTAAATTGGCAAGAAGCAATTTTTATGAATATAAAACCTTAGAGAAAAAGAGTACATGAGAATTGGTTTCATGTCGGAATCCTATCTTGGTATCCGTTGCATATGGTTCCCCTGCCATAAATTCAGATTAGATGGTAAACTTGATCGTTATAAGGTTGGGTTGGCTGTAAAAAGAAAATCACAAATAGTAGGGACAAATAGTCTTGATACATTTAGTTTGGTCGTAAAACCAGACACCGTACACGCACACTTTCATCTCTTGCTCTTTCTATGAACCGGATTATACATTAGTTTGATGTAAAAAAATACACTTTTACGTATCGAGTTACACGAAATACTTGCATACATAAACCGTTGAGGTTTGTGGACCCTTCTCGACCATAAAATGGTGTCGCTAAGTCCTTATACAGACTTAAACTGGTGCCTAGGGCTTGGTTCACTTATTTTTCTGCTTTTACTCGGTCACTAGGATTTAAAAGAAGCACATGGGTAGCTCATTATTTGTTTATCGCCGCGTGGATAACTTGCTTTTCTACTTTATGTCGATGATATTATATTAACCGCTTCCGCCACATACTTACTTAACAGGAGTATCAATTTCTTGTTACATGAATTTGCTATGACATATACATCACTTCATTGGCATTATAGTCACTCGTGATAATAAGGTCATATTGTTTTATCTCGATCTCAATATGCTAACCATTTTATATCGAGCTAATATGGCATTATGAAAATCGTTTGCTACACCGATTGATACATCATCAACAATTTTGGGGGCCTTCCGATACCCAACATTTACTCGTTTTTTTAATATATCATATGCAGTTCAACAGTTCTATTTGTTTTATGCATGTCCTTGGGAACTATACTTCAATTTCATAAAAATGCATACTTGGATGCATTCAAGGTATATTCATTATGGCTTGCAATTAATCCATAATCCTAGTACTTTCTTGATTGTCTACTCTGACTAGAATAAAATACATTATGACTAGAATAAAATGCATTTAGGGAATTATTTATTATAACTTTTTGTAACATCCGAAAATTTACTAAGAAAAGAACAGAATAAAGAAGAAAGGGAAAATTTACATAAGTGGAGAGGGCAAAAGTGTAAAAAAGACAAAACTTTAATATTTTATGTTTAAAAGAAGCATGGCCGCCCATACATTACCTTTCTACTCATACTTTCGACTGCAAAAGAAAAAAGAAGAAAAGAGCATAAGTTTCATCGGTTTCTATAGAGAGAAGCTATGAATTTGCAAGGTGTTAGAACTTTTGTGCTCTCGGGTGTGAAAGAGATTTGCTCAAAAGCAGCAACAGGTGAGTTCTAGATCCTCAGTTTTATATGTTTTTAACTTGTTTTGGGGCTAAAAATATATGTAACAAACTTTTTATAAATTGTAGTATGCACTACCGTATGTTTTACCATGTTTGTACGGATGAATGTGTGTTGATGTATGAACTGTTGTGTTACATGCTTACATGAAAGATTAAGGTGTTAGTATGTTAGATAATGGTCAAGAAGCATGATAGGTTGATTTTCTTGGGATTGAAATAGTGAAAATTTAAATGGAAGTCAGCCCATGCGCCTAACATAGTCCCATGCGCTCAAACATAGTGTCCATGCGCCTAAGTCAGCCCATGCGCCTAAGTCAGCCCATGCGCCTAAGTCAGCCCATGCGCCTAAGTCAGCCTATGCGCCTAGAATGCTCATGCGCCTAAGTTTTTCCCATGCGCCTAAGTTTTTCCCATACGCCTAAGTTTTTCTCATGAGCCTAAATACCATGTGCCTGCATAGTACCCATGTGCCCAAGTAGTGCCCATGCGCCTAAGCCTTTCCCATGCGCCTAAGTTTTCCCATGCGCCTAAGGTTTCCTATACGCCTAACTGTCCACGTGCTTGCATAGTACTCATGCGCCATGTCACACCCCAATCTTGACGGCGGAATCGTCGAGATGTGAGGGTTAAGATTGTTCACAGCCATATTGTTGGACCAAAAGAACCAATGAGCCAAGATCAGGAAAACCTCTAAGTCCCACATGTCATCACAACAACTGCTGAAGACCTTCATCAGCAGTTTGACAAAGTCTGAAGAATCAACAGCTGAAGATCAAAGATCTGAAGTACAACAGCTGAAGATCCCAAAGTGCTAAAGATAAGTACTGAA
>BJCO01000482.1:0-18198 GCA_018326465.1 Flaveria floridana | reverse complement strand
ATGTAAATGTCTTTCATTTCTTACACATATGTAATGAAAATACTTAATGAAATATGATATGCTTTTGATGTTTAATTGTCTTTGTTTATATCATATTCTTATTGTTATTGGTATTACTCATATGTATGATAATTACATATAGGTTTGAGGTTGTTGCACATAGTTCTGAGTCAATAATGATTCAGAAATGTGTTCAACTTAGTCATGTGGTTATTTATGCCAATGGACCATACTTATGGACCATAAGCACGAATGTACCATACTTATGGACCAGTCGCACGATTTAACCAGGAGACTGGATCAATCATATGACTGAGACATAAAATTGACTCAGTCACACGATTGAACCTTCAGTCGTGCGTATGAGTCGAACGCATGAGTCAGTCGCACGACTGAACCATGCTAATGGTTCAGTCATACGAAAGGATACTGAAAACCTACAAATACCACATAATTCATGGAAAATCACAACACCTCAAATACTATCATACCCAAGCCATCCAGAGCGTCCCAGTTCGTCCATCCAAGTTTATGGTTTGTTCCTGCTCGATTCCAACTCATTCTTAATGTTCGTTTAATCGTTAGATCGATCAGGTTGTTCGTTCTCACTGATTGGATCGCCAATCAAATAGAATTCTACGCTATTTGATCTGGTTTCACGCAGAATCCATCAAGTGTACCAGGGGAAGCAGGTGAAGCCCCCGATCAGGAGGTTGTTTGGTCATCTGGCCAATATTGATTATGTCGCACCAGCTAGAAAGAAGTGGTACCATGATAACAGCGACTCCGATGTTGAGCCAATCATGATCGCAGATGATGACGACGATGACGATGATGATGATGACAAAGGTCATGGTCAAGGTGGTGGGGAGGAGGGCTTGAACCAGACACGAGCCACTTACACATCTACAATTCCTCCACCACCTCAGCAGAGTGGTGCTTCCGCACCTGGTGGATCAAAGCATGCTGCCATCCACCATTACTTTCTTATTGATGATGATTAAGAGTCTGATGATGAGCCTCTCACTAGGAGAATAGGTAGCAGGGTGGTTGCTACAGAGAAGGGGAAAGAGGCGGTTGGCGGATGCCAAGCTGGTTCTGAGGGTGGTGACACTGATGTCACAGATCCATCATACACACCCGACCAGCCGATAAGCTCAGGGGGAGCCCCGATTGCCAAGGGTTCCAGGAGGAAATGAATGGCCCAACCCTATGGCAAGAAGGGCAAGAGGCAGAGATTTGTACTTATCAGTTCTTCCACCACCATAGCCACTGACACCACCACAGCCACTGCCACCACCACTATCACTGACACCACCACTACTTCCATCCCAGCCACCACCACTACCATACCATCCACCACACATATATCCACATCCACCTCACCTACCATACCCAAAACAGGTTCCACCACAATCCATTCCCAGTCCTACTCCTATCTACACCACATCCACACTTCACCTTCTACTCCCCAAGCGGGCACATCTTCCTAATTCCCACCTCCACAGAGCTCTACTCTACCCACCGTTGGGTTAGAGGAACAGTTGGCCAGCCTAAACAGATTAGTGCTGAAGTTGTTGGCTACTGATGATCTAAGAGCCAACAGCTGAACCAACAGATGGGAGTTAATTCAGTATAGGGCAAGCAGATCTCCCAACTTACTGAGACAAACAAAGCTGATGAGAGAGCTTTAGTTCGAGCTCACAATGCCCTGCAAGCTCAAAACGAGCTAGTGCTTGCATCTGCCAAAAGGATTTATGAGTTGGAGAAGAAGAATAAGAAGATGATTTGAGGTTGCAGGGAATGAAGAGTGAGCCTTTGAAGATTAAGGGTGATGGAGATGATGCTGGAGATGATGATGATGATGATTCGAGTGATGATGAATCAGATAAAGAAGGTGATGAGGAGGATGCTGAAGGAAGTGGAAAGGATAAGAAGGGTGATGATGATGATGAGGATGATAATCAAGCAGGTGATGCAACTACATCAGCATCTACCAGTCGACAAGGGAGAGGCGCACCAAAAGAAACCAAGACCAAGGAGCCTCTTCATCAGCTCCTCAAGCTGAAGAGTCACACGATCAAGGGAAAAGTAATGCTTACATGTTTATGTATTTGAAACTTTTGTACCTGAACTATTTATTACATTAATGTCATTAATGAAAATTTATGTTTAAAGTCTTGGTAAATGGTTAATATATGCATAGTTGGTTATGTAATCGAACGGATACAACTAAACAGACCGATGACTATGATACTGCTCCCCTTCAGCAAATCAAGACTCACCTCACTATGATTCTTGATATGCAAGGGATAGTAAGACGGTTTGTGAGTTACACTCAAGAGGAGGGAGAAATCATCCACGACTTGACTGACGAGCAGCTCGCCGATATGTTCAGACTAAATCCTGACGAGCTTGTCAAAGATGCTCCGGAAGTCAATGTTGTTAGTGACGAAGAGCTACAAGATGTGGATGAGATAGAGACCGAAGATGTCACATCAGATTATTATCCAGAGTACACTGACCCTGAGGGTAATGTTATCCCCGACTTGGGTGAAACATTTGGCAGTGATACTTTTGGCACACTAGATGAGAAAGAGAAAGAGAAAGAAAAAGATGAAGGTAAAGCCCAAGCTACAGATGTTGATGTTGATCTTAAGAAGGCTGAATGGGCGGCTTGTTTGACAGAGATGAAAGCTCAACATGAACCTACAAAGCCAAACGCCTACACCAAAATGTACAAGGTTAAGAGACATCAGAAGGTGTCAGGGAAGATCATCAGTTGGGCTTATTTTGAAGATTTGGATGTGTATGCTATGAAGCGGGAGAAGGGAATTAAGTACTTCAGATATCCACATGATCTGAAGACTCTTCCGGGTTTTGAGCTGAACAGGTTGGCTTGTTTAGATCTTTTGTATGCCAACCCAAGGAAGATGTCGGGCTGGTTTGAGACGGCACTGAAGAAAGAATGCCACACCAGATGGGTAAACTTCAGACCTTAACAACCGAAGAGGTTCATTCATAAGACTGAAGTTGACCCTATCACTGGGAAGCCTAAGGTAGTGCTGAAGTGGAGTCCCCCACGCGCAATATCTAAGATTCCTTTACGGGAGATGCCTCAGGACTTCACTCCACACTTCAAATTATGGTATTATGACTGGAGGACGGGGGAAGCGGTCATAGTTTTGAACAGAGACGGTAAGATAGAGATGATTAGGGTATTCGATCCATTGTAGCTCACTAACTTGTCTGCTGAAGATGTTTATAAATTGTACAAGTGGCCACTGTTCTATGACACGCAAGATATTGTACAAGCTCTCTAGTTCCAACATGTGATACGACTCTGCTTTGCTTTTAAGATACACGCAAGAGTCACAAAAGAGGAGAAGTACAAGAAATTCCAAGAATATGTGAAGAATATTAGACAATAGGATAAACTAGGTCTAAGGGGGAGTTTGTTGATACATTGTTCCTAGTTTATCTACTTTAATGTAAACGTCTTTCATTTCTTACACATATGTAATAAAAATACTTAATGAAATATCATATGCTTTTGATGTTTAATTGTCCTTGTTTATATCATATTCTTATTGTTATTGGTATTACTAATATGTATGACAATTATATATAGGTTTGAGGTTGTTGTACATAGTTCTGAGTCAATAATGATTCAGAAATGTGTTCAACTTAATCGTGTGGTTATTTATGCTAATGGACCATACCTATGGACCATAAGCACAAATGAACCATACTTATGGACCAGTCACACGACTGAACTAGGAGACTAGATCACTCGTATGACTAAGACATAAGATTGACTTAGTCGCACGACTGAACCTTCAGTCATGTGTATGAGTCAAACGTATGAGTCAAACGCATGAGTCAGTCGCACGACTGAACCATGTTAATGGTTCAGTCGTACGAGTGGATACTAAAAACCTATAAATACCACATAATTCATGGAAAACACAACACTTCGAATACTATCATACCCTAGCCATCCAAAGCATCCCAGTTCGTCATCCAAGTTCATAGTTTGTTCCTGATCGATTCCAATTCGTTCTTAATGTTTGTTTAATCGTTATATCGATCAGGTTGTTCATTCTCACTGATTGCATCGCCAATCAAATAGAATTCCGTGCTATTTGATCTACTTTCACGTAGAATCCGTTAGTACTCTGTACGAAAACGGTCCTAACACAAAGTTCGTCACTGATTGATTTCTACACGTTCTTAACGTTTGTTTAATCGTAAGATCGATCAGGTTGTCGTTCTCACTGATTGGATCGCCAAACAAATAGGGTTCCGCACTATTTGCTTTACTTTCACGTTGAATCAGTTAGTACTACATACGTACACGGTCCTAACAAAGATAGGTACTATCGCTGATGAAATGGTTTGTATTGGTTCTTAGAGAAAGCTAGTGAGATATAGGAAGATGTTAGGGAATTGGGTAAGCTAACTGGAGTTAAAGTGGACAAGAAGGACAAGGTCATCAAAGGATATGTGGTTGCCATGCTGGCAATGAAAGACTATGTTGGCACTTGTCTGGAATGTAATAAGAGCAATCTGCACCATTCGACTATGACGCCACATTATGTGTGTTTCAACTTTAGAAAAATAGAGCACTTAGCCAAGGGTTTTAAGGTGTTATGAACCTAATAATGCCTATTAATGTAGTCAAATCGAAAAGAGTTCGACATTAACATTATGAGTGTGGAAGGTAGGAGGATCATCAAAATGTGTATGCGATGTTAAATAGGGCCCAAGGTCAAATGGTCAATCAAACTTAAAGGAAAAACCACACAAATCTAGTCTGTAATTTGTGAAAACCTAAGGAAAGGTAATATAGTAACCTTGTTAATAGAAAGACATTCATGATTAGTGTCAATGATGCCTGACAGGACCCAAACATAATGACTTTGACTTTTGTAACTAAGTTGGACTTGACCCTAGTTATGAGGATACGTGTTATGAAATGGTCTAATGGTAGCCTTGTAAATACTAAGGAGATAATATAGGCCTGTACCGTGCTATTAGAGGATCATGCCTTAATAATAGATCTTATATGATTTAGGCTTGGAAGTTTGGCATGATTGCGGGAATGGACTGGTTGTCAAGGAATAGGGCCGAGCAATCTTGTCATAGAAGATGATTGATTTGTCTAATAGATGGACTTTCAAATTGACCTGGTACCTAATACGATGCATGTTGCTAGGACACCTTATCGCTTAGCACCTTTAAAGACTGATTTGTCTAATCAACTTCAGAAGTTGTTAGATATGGGTTTTTATCGACCAAGTCACTCACAATGGGGCACTAGTGCTTTGTGTCAGGAAGAAGGATATATCCTTTGGGAGGTACACGGACTATCAAAAGTTGAATAAGCTAGTAGTCAACAACCCTTATCTTTTATCAAGGGTAAATGACTGACCTGATCAGCTTCAAGTATCAATGGACCTTTGTCAAGAAAGTATTTAGAACTCGTTACAGAGAATACGAATTAATAGTTATGCATTTTGGGCTAACAAAGGCACCTATGGTGTTCACAGACCTGTGAATCAGATGTGTAAGCCATATCAGAATAAATTTGCCATTGTATTCATTGATGATATTCTGATTTATTTGAGTTCAGGTAGGATCATAAGAAACATGTGAGGATAGTCCAGGAATTATTAGAAAAGGAGAAACTATACACTAAGTTCTCCAAGTATGTCCTCCATACTGACCATAAGAGTTTTTAACACATTTTTTTTCTAAAAAAATAGATTGAACATGGGACATAGACTTTGGATTGAGTTGTTCAGTGACTATGACTTTGAGATTTGATGTCACCCGGAAAGAAGATGTGGGTTCCAATTTGTTAAATCATAAGAAAAGAGTCAAACCCATGCGCTTAAGGGCATTAGGAACGACGGTTCATTTAGGTATCAATTCCCACATCGATTTTACTCAGATTGAGTCAATGAGGATACCGAGTGTACAGATGAGGCTTTGAGAGCTCATGAACAAACAGATGTACAAAAGTACGATAGAGAATTGTACTTTACTAATCAGATTTCGATTCCATTTATGTTGAATGTGCCGCCATTGGTGTTGGACGAAGAACAAAAGTTTAAATGTGTTGTCCATCCTTGCGCTAACAACAGGTACCAAGATCTTAAGGACTTATATTGGTGGTTTGGTATAAAAGGGGACATAGCAGACTACATGTGCGAGTGTTTAAAGCGGGGTATCAAAGGCCACCTGGCCTATTGTAAGAGACTGAGATTCTAGAACGGAAGTGGAGAAAAAAACATTAGTGTGAAATTCATCACGAACTATGAGTGGGAACGATTTCATTGGGTCATTTAGGATACCCACTTCCTGACAATTCGTGAGGGCTACAAACTGGAAATATTGGAAAGAATTTATCTTAGTAAAATTGAGGATAGAAATGGAGTACCTACGTCAATTATCTTCAATCATGATAGTCATTTCATGCCACGATTCTAGCAATGCTTATAGAAGGTGCTGGGAATGTGTCATGACAGGAGTACAAACGGTCTGAGTGAGGGAACTACTAAGACATCATAGGATATGTTAAGTTCTTGTATTAACAACTTTGGAGGTAGTTAGGACATTCACCTATATTGGTTGAGTTCCCTTATAACAATAGCTACCATTGGAGCATTATATGATAACCCAATTATATTAGCACCATTTGAGGCACTTTACAGATGCAAGTGTCAGTCAAAGATATAATGGGTAGAATCAGGTAAAGTTAGATGACTGGACCATTAACCATTCAAGAGACAAATGATTAGAGATTTAGACGTAGGACAGACTAAAGGTAGCATAAGATCGTCGAAAATTTACATTGACAATCAAAGGAAGCGTTGCTTTGGGCACATGCTCTCAGGCGTTAGCAAATTGGAAATTAGGTACGGTTGGTGATTATTACACTCATCAAGGTATTAACACTGTGGTGGTTAGCTACGACACACCCTATATATAAACACTAATGATATATTGAATGCGTAATCAAAACCAAATCGAGAACTAACTTTAGGAAATGGACAACAACCATACTCTAGATATATCAAGAAATAGGTTATAGACCAAAACAGTCATCTCTAGAGACCTTAGTTTAAGGGCTTGAATTCGAGCTATTGCCTTAGAAATCATTGTCTGCTTTGGCAAAAAAAATAAATTAGCACCCATATTGGTAAGTGCAATTAAGACTTACAAACAAATTTGGTCAGTGGATTATCGGTTTGAGTTACAGTAAGAACCGAGAGGGGTGCATGACACGTTCCATGCATCAAAACTAAAGTAGTGTCTTGTTGATGAGACCTTATATGTGTCGATCGAAGAAATTTGAGTAGGAGGTAAACTTTGATTCATCAAAGAACTGGTTGAGATCATGATTAGGAAAAATTGAACTTTGAAGAGTAGTAAAATCCGGATCATAAAGATTAGATTGAGCTCAAAATAAGAACCTAAAATTTATCTAATCATGGGAAGATTAATTAAGGACTAAGTACTTTCAACTATTCATGGAAGGCGTTGTAGTTGATAACTCTGACTGAAATTCGTGATGAAATTCTCTCAACCGGGGGATACTATGACATCTGTCACTAAAATAGGTCTATTGACCATTGACTTTGACCGTTGACATGACTTTTTTACTTTAACTCTTTGACTTTTCTTGATCTAATTAATTAATTTTGACTTGAAAGTTGGCATAATGTTGACTTGGTCTGAGAATAGTGTATTATACGTGTGCAGATACGCTAAGTTCTAAAACTGTATACTATGGGCTTAATATGTTCTAGTGAGCCTTAGGCATGGTGACAGTGTACGTTCACCAATTTAGACTTAGCACGATGGTTATGTTCTTAAAATTGTTCAAAGGACTTAAAAATGTAATAGTATACATCTTACGATAAGAACGCAAAATCGGACATCAATGGGATTTGCCTAAACTTTACTAATTAGACTTAATTTAATTCAAATATATATATAAAATAATTTATATAACATATAATAGTCCGTTGAAATTGTATTAGCGCGTTTAATTTAAAAATGCAAAAATTTAACGACACGCGTATTGGGACAAGATGAAATTGGACGAAATGGGCAAAGGGCCCGGGAGGACCATCTAAGCCCCCTGGCCGAATCCATCAAAAAAGGGGATTTCCTTGTTTTTCTTTCATTTGTTGAAACTTATTTTTCAAGTTTATCTCAAGTTGCAAACCCTAGCCACCACCACCCAATTCCCCCTATTCTACATCATCTTCATTGAGAATCACCATTGTCAACATCTTTCCCTCGATTTTTGGTGCAACAAAAATATTGCGTTCTAAGCAAGTCTTATTCATCTTCTAATCTTCCGGTGAGAAAAATCATTCTTGGTGATTTTATTCCTTGTTTTACCTTGATATTGATGATATTCATCATCTAAACACAAAACCATCATCTAATATTATTATATTCTTTATTTTGGACGTTGAATAGTGAAGACCTAGGTGTTACGGGCGTTGGACTCTTTAACCGGTAAAACCCTAATTCTTAGTCCTTGTATATTCTTGAATATATCAAGATTGGGTTGTAATCTTGTGTGACCTGATCACAATGTACATTTTGGTCTTATAAATTGTTGTTGAAATCATTAATCTCATTTCTTGAATGGATGGACACGTTGAAGAATCAAAATCTTGTATCGATTAATAATTACTGTGAACCAAAAGACTAAAATTCAATTAACTATTTTGGGGCTAAAAATTTGGATAATCAAAGTGTTTAATTCAACTTTTGGCCAATTATATCATGGAATAAACATTCTTCAAGTACTTGGGTCAATAATGGTCAAATATTGAGGTTTGAGATGCAAAGGAACAAGATTAATGAACTGGACAGTTTACTATCAGAAAGATACGATGTTTTGTACAGGTCATAACTTGGTAATAATGAATCCAAATGGGGAAAAATTTGCATCTAAAATTAATTTCGATGAGTCCTTTAACTAATCCAAGTGGTCTCGTGTCGTTTTAATATCGTTTGGTCATCCAAACGTGACAAACAAAACTGAAGGTTAAAACTGATGAATCTGGGCAGCAGGTTGGTCTGTGTTTGTCGAGTCATATCTTTCTCATATTTTATCCACTGGAGATTATTCTTTTCCTGTAGTTTTAACTTAAACTCTTATCTTTCAAACGATACCTATTACACAACTTTTGGTTACCGTTTCAACCTCCAATCAGTTTACATGATGAAATATTTTGATAAACTTATAAATAAGGATTTAAAAACTAAGTAATCAAATGAAGAAAAGTTTTATACTTAAAAGTGGTTAAATGACTCTTAAAAGGATAAGCTAATAATATCTATAATTCATTGAATATGGACTAATAGATGTGCATCAAAGGACATTAATAAAGTAATATAAAGCGACAGCTAAAACCCTAAATGTGACGGAATTTAAAGTTTAAGTCTAACTTTGGAGTTGTTCTATTAGTAAATCATGTTTTCATAAAATAAAAACCTTGATTGACAGTAAGGACTGGGCTAAAAGGATTACACCCATATTGATCATTTTTGTTCTTTAGTAATCCTTTTTTGATTTTTACTTTTAGTGTTTGCTTTACGTATTGTAGGATTTGGACTGTACTATTTTGAGATGGGTTACACGGACCCTTTTAACGTGTTTTACTTGGGGGAAAAGCTTGCTCACTATTTTGGACTATGTCATATCTTAAATATATTTTTAACATTGTATGTGGTTTAGGTCATGGTTTGAGTCTAGACGTTCATTCATGAGTGTGTACTTGTGCTTATGCTTATTATTGTCCTTGAACGTCAAGGAGGGGTATTGTTAGTGCTAACGGGTTGACACCCTCAACCTTGACGTCGGTATGCTAGTTGAGACTGACTTGGCCTGTGCGTGCCCTGGGGTGAATATAATCCGGTAATTGGACTTGGACTGATCTTAAACTTGTGTTGATATCTATGATTGTTATGTACTCTTACCCACATACAACTTTCTGTACATGTTATACAAAGAAAATTATTTGTACTTTTAAACCTGTAAACTCACCAACATTTATTGACTTTTTAGAGCATGTCTTTCATGTAATGATGCTTAGGTGCTTTGCTATGGTCTTTAGAAAAGACCGTTCCCTTGGGAGCAATAGATAATTCATGGGACTTTTCGACTTGTCTTGGATTTGTTTGTTTGTTGGATTGTAATTGTTGGATTTGAATTTGGGATTGTTTTGTACTTGTGCATGTCCGTTGCTAAATGGAACTTTGGATTATTTATGCATTTATGGTATGAAGTTTTGGGATTGACTGTACTTGACACGTGTTCCCGTGTGTAGGGTGACGTCATGACCCATTTACGAAGAATGCCTTTATTGATTCTCTTATACCCCAAATGTGTTATGACGATCTTTCGTCCATCGCATCCTCGTGTTTCCGCTTCTAGTGAGGGTGTGACAAAGCCTATCATGCACACTCACAATCTCTATACATGTAGGTTCTTAACAAACGGGTATCTGAAAAAAAGATTCAAAAGTGAAAATTAAAGATAATATTATTGTTTATATACTCAATGGACCATCAATGAACCTAGCGACTCGTGACATCCTTAATTTTTGGAAAAAATAAAGCAACACAAAAGTTATTTTGAAAGAATAGAAGATGTAAAGTCAAGGGGGTTTTATGAAACTAAAACTTAGACATGCGCTTATTTAAAGGGGCCCTTAGCCACTCCTTCCCTTATTATAAAAGCTTATGGGTGAAGCAAGTTAGAAAGAGATGGCATCATTTCTAGAGAGAGAATGATTGGGGTGAAGCAAGCTTGTAAAAAGATAAGGCTTTATGCCTCTATCTTCAATAATTTGCTTGAATCTATGTCGATAATTGGAGTCTTTTTAAGATCTAATGTCAAAGTTCCCAGCTTTATGTAGGAATTGGTGTTGAAGCTTATTCTTAGGTATTCTTATCGAGATTTAATGTCAAAGCTTAATTGATTTTTTATAAAGTATTTCGTTCTTTGCTAAATTGGTTATTATCATTATTGTCTGAAAAGGTTATTCATGGTTTCATTTCTCATCATGGATCTTAACAAAATGGATAAACAACCAAGTTATGTGACCTCATGGAATGTGGATGTGTGCAAATTAGGTGAGTTATTTAAAAAAAGACCTAATTAAAAGTTGTTGAATAAAACAAACAAACAAACAAACAAACATACCCTATGGAGTTGTTGAATAAAAGATTATCATTAATGAGTTTGTGCTAGATTGTACTATGTATATTCATGATAAAGCAAGTTATTAGTTGATTTCTGGTTAAAGATTGAACCTTTATCATATGTTGATCGTATTAGAGTTGTCTCATTCATTAGGTGTTAACTAGAGGAGGAGATATGATTGAGTCTAAAGTTGGAACTCAAAATAATCAGGAGGTACAAACCTTGAGGGGAAAATCTGGAATGAAACCCTTCAGATTATCAATAAAGTTGTGAAGATACTAGACAAAACTGGACACATCTAAATTGAGACAAGGATTAAGTAAATCGATTATGGTTGTTACACAATATATTTGAACTATTGTTAGAAATTCAAATTCTTGGTCATATGCCTAATACAACTTAAGTTTTGAAGATCATATTTGATTCAAGAAGTGATAAATTTGACATAGACGTAATATCCTTTCATGTGTATATATATATTAGGATGAAATTATTATTGAGGGGGAGAACTGCGATGAAAGGTGTTGGATTCTTTGGTTTTCGTACCCAAGAAAAATTATTCTATAATAGATTGATTGAGGAATGGTTAATTTAAGGAAAGATTGCTTTGAAGGTTGAAGATCAAAGTGCAATACCAGAAGATTATGTCTTACTAGTGCAGACCTAATATCATTAGTGTAGGGGGGCTCTATTAAAATAGATTTATGACTGATGATTAAAGGAGTTTTTGTTGGAACTATTGGCAACATTCGAAGGGGAGTTTGTTGATGTAGATTATTTGAATGTAATTATAGTTCGGTAGGTAAAAGTGAGGCAATATTGGCTAAGTGTACTTTAGGCAAAACAAAGGTGTTTCGATTAGTGAAGTCAGGCAAAACTGATGGCTTAGTTTCGCTAGACTAGTTGTTGACTCAGATAACTACAAATAGGATAAATATGTTATTTTGTAGTTAAGAATTCTCTAGAATAGAGAATATCTATCGAGAGATATAAGTCTCTGACCCTAGGGGAGCTCACCTATGGTTGGTATTGAGCGTGAATGATGTATGTATTAATGTAATCCATGATGAGTTGTTTATCAATAAATTTATCTATTACAATATATATTGTTTGTTTCTGTCTTCGTTTACATATGATTAACTCAATGCTTTATTCTCTACATGGTTGATGAATCAAGTGTGTGTTTAGTATGTTGGACGGCCCCATGGCTTTCATATTAGATATCTCCAAGATCTCATTGCCACTAACAAACTTAACTTGGAAGGAAATAAAGTTTGACTAGGGAAAAAGTCAATAAAATGCATTCTAAGAACTAAAGAAGATATTGACTCAAGCATTGATTTTGTTGTTTCCTAATGGGAATGACTAGTTTACTCTAACGCCTCATATCATGGGCTAGGATATGTTTTGCTGTTTGAGGAAATGTGAAAGACTATGTTTCTAGACAATTAAAAATTCTTGAGGTTAACTATCCTACTTATGATTTAGAACTAGCTATTGTGGTATTCACGCTCAAGATATGAAGAAACTATTTATATGATGTTGAATTTTTATTTTCACATATTAGAAAAGCTTAAGTACTTCTTTGGGTAAAAGGAAATACCTATGAGGCAATGATGATGGTTAGAGTTGCTAAAAGACTACGATTTAGAAATTCATTATCACTTGGTATAAAAAGACACGAACCAATCCAGGTGAGGTTTTGCTAATTGGTAATACCACCAGACATTACGAATGAAGTAACAATGCTCAAAGTGGGGCCCTAAAAGATGAGTTGGTTGACCTAAAAGGAATGAAAGGACAGGTTGTAATATTAGAAGAACACATATGATATCAAAATCATATTTGGTCGTATATGGGTTCCGCATTAAGGATATTTTAGACAAAAAAATATTAAATGAAGCTCATGAAACCATGTATTCTATTTATCCTGGAATCATGAAGATATCAATATCTAAAGAAGAATTATTTGTGACCAAGGATGTGGCATGATGTAACCTAATTTATGGGTAAGTGCTTATTTTTTTACAAATCAAAAAAGATCACCTAAAGCCTTACATGAAAATCCAATCTCTCGATATACCTGATGTGTGTAAATGTACATATATATTTTATATGAAAATTTACACAATTTGTTTTAATTTAAAGAAATAATTATTACCTTTCAACTAACTACACACAAATAGATAATTATAACCATCACATAGTAGTATAGTTTGAGGTAAGAACTGAGTATCAATCAGTGCACATAATGGCTCCCAATACTAAACCTATATCACTATCTAGCCAATCAATTGAGTTTGGATTTACGAGTACTAAAATTAAGTAAAAACAAAAATGCATTTAAAATACAACAAAGAAAAGAAATAAAGATGAATATACACAATTAATTAAAGATGTGACTTGGACTTCAACTCCGCCTAGCTTAAAAAGAACAACTAGCACAAAGTCGAGGTGAGATTAATTTTATACACATGAAGTAGCCTAAACCCCCGTCAAGAATATCTAGACATATAACTATTTAGAAAGCTATAACGATAAAGATACAATAGCCACCTAAAGTTATGCCATGAGGAATAAATAATACAATTATGTCAATGTTAAAGATGAACTAAACTCTCTTGAAGGTTATTTAATTCCAAAAAGTTTTGAAAAGTTAACATGAAAAACACATGACAACCACCTCTACTTGCATAAAATAGACAGAACTATAATTAACCTTCAATTTCTTAACATCAAACCATGATTATAAAATCAATTCATAACCAATAACAAGAGAGATTCATGACATACATCATAGGTCTTTTAAACATAAGCATAAGGATGCATATTTATCCAATTTTTACAAAACATTTAATCTTTATTCACCTTGCACTCATATGCATTAGTCTTGTAATAACATGAGGTTTTTTTACATAACATGCTTGCAACACCTACAAGGTTATACATATCCCCAAACTAGAAAAAAATACACATAATCATTAAAGAATAATCAGGTTTCCTCATGACATCAACATAAACAGCACCAAGAATCATGTACCAGGATTAAATCATGCTAAATTTCATCTAATATAATTATATCCCATAAGGCATATGAAAAATACACGCAAACTCAAGAACATAGAAGAACTCATTGTAAATCTAAAGAAAATCAAACCAATTTATGTAGAAATGGAGTGGATGATGTTAGATCTCCTTAAAAGTGTGAAATGTTCAATCTTTACCTTTAGATATCCCAAAAACTCTTGAAAAATACTCAAAAATCACCTGAGGGTTTGATGGAGGCAAGGTTTGAGAGAAAATTAAAGCGATGTTAAAACTGAGGTTCATTAGGGTTATAAACTTGTTTTTGGTCTGAATATGGGATGATATGACCATATTGAGCTTCAAAAATGAGTTGCTTGAAGTTTGACAGTTGATACAGGCATATGTAGCTTTGATATGATCATAAAATAAGCATTTTTCCTCTTGAACTTCTTCAAATCTTGATTTTCTTCATAAAAAACCCGAGTCTCCTCCAAACACTACAAAATTAAACAAATATAAAAATAAGTGTCTAAATAAATGAATTTTATAACAAAAATGACTTACAATGAAAAAAAATATGTGTTGTATACATACATAATTATTAACATATCAATACCTGAATGTAAATAAGAACACATTACAATGGATTTCATAACTAAGCTTTTATGCAAAGCTAAAAGTTCTGATCCAATATGGGTCCTAAGTAGATCAGCTGACGAATAGTGCTCATATCTTACCAATACGGAAAACCTATATAAATGAAAGGTTTGCGAAATTGTCTATCAAATAAATTATGGCACGGTATGAGGTGACTATGTCTTTAATCTCGAACAAAGATAAGAGATTCATATCAACGTTCTCGAAAAGGTTCCACGATGCTACTGGTTACCAGATCGTATATTAGCATAGCTTATCACCCGCATACCACTAGGTAATCAGAGAGAACTATGCAAATGCTAGAAGACATGCTAAGAGCATGTATTATTGACTTTCTTGGGAGTTTGGGATGACCGTTTGCCACTAGCCGAGTTCTCATACAATAATAGTTATAATTATATAGTAGAATATGTATGACTCCTATATGTTAAAGTGACATTGGTTGAAAGGAAAGGGAAGTGCTGGAAAAGGTGGAAGCCATGATGGAAAAACCAAAGATTATCAAAGCTTACACGAGAGCCACAAAGGATATGAAGAAGTCATGTGCGGATAGAGGACACAAATTGATAGAAATTGACATTGGTGATAAAGTCATGTTGAAGATATCATCATGGAAAGGAATTATCCTTTTTTAATACTAAGAAAAATTAAGTCATAATATATAGTATCCTTCAAGATTAAAGTATGGGTTAGTTTTGTAGCTTATAGGCTGGAACTACTAGCTATGCTTAATGGTACTCACCCTAATTTCATGTATCGTATCTACAAAAATGTCTTGCTAAGGAAGACACTCTTGTACCACTTGGCAATATTAAAATCAATGATAGATTAAATTATATTAAGGAACTCCATACTAGATAGAAAGAAAAAACGGTTAAGAAATAAAGTAATTGATTCAACAAAGTTCAAAAGAAGCACAGAAAAGGATCTGAAGCAACATGGGAACAGGAGATGGAAATGAAACAACATTTCCTATAGCTATTTAATAATTGATGGTCTTTGAAGATGAAACCTAAATAAGGGGATAGATTTATAGCGTCCTAAATTTTTGGGTCTTCTAAATCATTAAAACCTAGAGATGTACCGATTTAAAAGGGCCTTGGATGCACCTTCCCTTTTTAGCAAAGCTTATGGATGAAGCAAGTTACTTAAAAGAGAGAGAAAGTGCCATTTATAGTGAGAGAAAACTTGGGTTCATATGAAAAGGTAAGGCTTTATTCCTCTATCCTAGATGATGAAGCTAGATTTATGTTCATGGTTATATTCTTATCAAGATCTTATGTCAAAAATGTCAACTTTACATAAGAGAGTGCAGATCTAAGTATTGAAGCTAATTTTAGAATTTGTTCGTAAGTTTCATCAAGGTGAGTTTTAGTTACTTTCCCTCTATATGATTTCATTGAATTTAGGGATGATATGCATACATAATATGTTTTAAACTCATAGATTTAATGTTTTAAATATCAAAGTTCTAATCTTCCATTAGTGTTCATATATAAGATATGTTGTGCATGCAAGTTCAAGAGTTATGTTTCTCAAGCCCTAATTATACCATTACTGATTAATGATTTTACTGATGTTACTAAATAATGTTTTCCTTTCTTTTCATGAAGCTATACATACTTAGTATGTTATATTGAGTCAAGTATCCCGCATGAGAGCTTGCTTAACCAAATTTGCCTTTGTATCCCGAACTTGAATACCCTTAGATGAATCCTAGGATTTCTATGTTCACCTATATGTGGATTTTTTCACCCGTAGGTGAATCTAGCCACTTGCATCTCACTTAAGGATTATTTTAAGTATTAGCTACACACACCTAATAGTCGCTGAAATATGACTCTCCACCTATAGGTGAATTTAGCTACCCACATGTGACCCTCACTAAAAACTTTATCAAGTGTTAGATCACCTGAATCTAATAATTCATCTACTTCTGATTTTGCTTAGCCAATTTGATAGTTCATTTGAAGGTGACTCCTTCACCCGTAGCTAGTCCATTCACCCAAAGGTGATCATCTACACCTACATCTAAACCCTCTACCCTTGGCTACTCATACTTAGAAAGATTTCATAACCATAACTCATATCACATCTAACATTTCAACTGAATGTGGTTATTCACCAACATGTGAATGACTTAGCCGATTGATAGTGCATAAAAGTGTAAATATGTCACCCGTATTAGAATTACTCACCTAAATATAAATGTTTACCTGTATCTAATTCTATACATGAATCTGATGACATGTGGAATATATTCAATGCTTGTTTGATATACATAATTATGAAGTATATGCATGTACAGGTTTCAATGTATATCACTATCATCAAACAATGTTTTATATGACTTATGTGTTATAAAGTTGTCATGGTCTACCTATCACTAGTGTCTTGCCTTGTGCTAGCATTTGATTGTTTTACAATATGTATTGCATAGTCACTAGAGTCTTGCCTTGTGTAAACATTTGATTGCTTTGCTACGTGTATTATATAGTCATTAGAGTCTTACAAGCATTTGATTTTCATGCTTCGTGCATTGCATGGTCACTAGAGTCTTGCCTTTTGTAAGCATTTGATTAATTTGCTATATGCATTGCATGGTTACTAGAGTCTTGCAATTATTTTATTTCTTTGCTTCGTGCAATCGGTGATCACTAAAGTCTTGCCTTGTGCAAGCATGTCGTTGAGTCTTGTCTAATAAAAGCATTTGGTTTGTTTGATACATGCATTGCATGCTCATTGAAGTCTTGTTGTGCAAGCATGTTATTAGAGTCTTGTTCTTATGTACAAGCAGGTTGCCCTAATGATGCTTCATATTGTTGCTTCATGGTATGTTTATGTTAAGTCATTATTTTCACTATTACGGTGCATCACTAATAGTCATGGCTTCATTGTTCTCGTTGATCAAAGATTGTACAAACCAACAAAGTATAAATGCTTAAGTTTCAAAGAAAACTACACGTGCTAAGTAATACTGACTTTTAGTATGCATGTATGGTTAATCAAAGTGCAACTAAACTTAAGTTGACATGGCAGGAAGAAGATTACCGAGATAGAGACTAACATCCGACTTATACAATATGCTATTGAATTTAAGACTATGTTAATTTTTATATGATTGACAACGTGGTCTTTACTATGAATGATTGAAATTTTACATACTTCCATTGCAATTTAATGAAATTTTCAAATTTAAGAATTATAGTTATGATATATAAATCATATTGTACGGACTTCCAAAAATGAAATATTACATGACTATATTTCTTGAG
>BJCO01000480.1:0-15343 GCA_018326465.1 Flaveria floridana | reverse complement strand
TTGAACATTTGTTGATTCATCAATTATGTTTAATCTAGGATTAAACACTCTATAAGCCTTTGAGACAAAAGAATAACCTACAAAGAATCCTTTATCAGACTTGGATGAAAACTTTCCTAAATGGTTTTCTTTGAAAGATAAGTTCATAAGGAGTCTTGTTGCCTTCTTTTACAATCAATGTTCTATTTTTTACAAAGCATGATGCGTTAACTGCTTCTGCCCAAAAGGTAATTGGCAGTTTAGCGTCGGCTAGCATGGTTCGTGCTGCTTCAATTGGTGTTCTATTTCGCCTTTCAGCTACCCCATTTTCTTGAGGAGTTCTAGCTGCACTAAATTGATGAGCGATGCCTTTGGTTGTACAAAATGAACTCATATCTTCATTCTTAAATTATGTCCTATTATCACTTCTAATTGTTTTGACTTTATGATCAAGTTGGTTTTGAATTTTTGTGATAAAATCTTTTATTAGTTGGGACGCTTTGTTTTTATGAAGAAAGAAGAAGACCTATGTAAATCTGGAGAAGTCATCTATGATCACCAAACAATACTGTTTCTTTCCGATACTCATAACATGAGTTGGTTTGAAAAGATCCATATGAAGTAGCTTCAATGGAGAATCATTTGTGTTCACCAGTTTTGGCTTATGGAGACACGCTGAACAGTGACCAATAAAGTGAACTTCTTTTGGGGGTAAACCAATGACATGATTTCCCTTGACCAATCTCTTCATGTTTTCGAAATTGATGTTCCCAAATGTTTATGCCAAAGCTGTGACTCATCAAAAGATGCTTTTGACAGAAGACATGTTTCTTCTATTGGTTAAGCAGAATTGAGGTTTAAGACATAGGTGTTATTCTTCCTCGGGGTCTTCAGGACAACCCATTCTTCAGGAATTTGGAATCCAGGTTTCAGAATGTAACAATGAGTGTCAGTGAAGTGAGTTGAATATTTCTTGTCACAGATTTGAGACACGCTGAGCAGATTGAAATTTAGTTGTTCACTGTAGTTCACTCTCTTAAAGCTTAACATCCCATTTGTCATAGATCCTTCACCAGTGATTCTGCCACCTTGTGAATCTCCACCAAATGCCATAATAGTTCCTTGAATATGCTTGAAATCATAAAGGAGGGAATGATCTCCAGTCATGTGTCGGGAGCACCCACTGTCCACATAGCATAAGCTATTGGACCTGTATGAATGACCCTGCAAGCATAAAAAGAACTAATTAGAATGTGGAACCCAAGCCATGATGGTCTTGGGTTTCCCGTTCCTATCCATGATAGTAACTTATTGGTACTTTCCTCTCAACTTTGACTTAGGGGATTGGGTTATGGTTGATTTCTGTTTATATCTTGGATGGTTCATCACATCAATATCAACTGAAGAGTTAGAAGAGTATTCAAACCTTTGATCCCTATTTTTTTTTAGAAATTGGATATGTCTTTGATTGTCAAACTTAGTTTTTGAATTATGAAAATCATGAGTTTGTCTGAAGTTGCGATTTATATTTCTTTGAACTCTCTTTACCTCTTTCAGATTACCCAAATCATCATCAGAACTGGAAGTCTTGAACTGTTTATGATGAAAATGACTGTTGATTTTGGGTTTCACAGATGTGATTGGTGAGATGGGCTTATTTTAAGGAATTCTCAAGCCATTTTGTTTGAAGAAACAATCAGATATGTTGTGGTTGGTCATATCACAAACAGAACAATATTTGTTAAAATAGCAATTTTTGGTGGAATGGTTGTTCATGTCACAGATTGAGCAATATTGATTGAAATAGCACTTATCTGTTCTGTGATTTATCATTTCACACACGTCACAATACATGTGTTTGTTTCTTGAAACTGATCCTGGTGTTGAGGCCTCAGTAGCTTTACCAGATTTGGACTGAGCCTCAATCTTTGATTTTGGTAAGGAAGCATGATCAGCCCTTTTAGTAGTTTGTTTCACAACACTATTAGTTTTGATTTTCTTAGGCTGATTTTGCTTTTTTAAACTTTTCCTGTCCTCCTTTTCTTGTTGGTTTACATGATCTTTATTGAAAATATCAAAACCAACCCCTTGCTTTGGTTTTGATGATTGAGGATCTGATTTGATCTTTGATTTTGAAAAATCAGTGAGATTGTGCCTTTGATTTTCGGTGAAACATTATCAGATTTGATGGAATTCTTTGGAGATTTGATCTCACAATCAGAAATGATGGTTTCACAGAATCATCTATTATCTTCTTTTCTTTGGAGATTCCAGGAACAAATTTCACAAAAAGCACTATGGCTTTGACAGGACTTCTTGGTTTAATGACATTCACTGTCTTGTCTGAGTACTCTTTGATTTTGATAGCATGACCTAACTTAATTTTCTTCTCATTTGTTTCAATATAAACGCTTGGTTTATTTTGAGGATTAGTGATTTGAGTTACTTTAGGTTCAATAGTTTTAGGTTCAATTTTATCAGTCAGAGTGACAGACTCAGGCATGACAGTGTAATTGTCATTATATGGTAGGGGACATGAATTGTATCCAATCCTAGTTATATTATTGTTCTCCTTCTATGAATCAAGCATCTCTTGCAACTTAGCTGAAGATAGTTGAAACTTTTCAAGTTTCACTTCAGTAACTGATTACTCAGCTTTGGATTTGGCTATCTTTTCAGTTAATTTTTCATTTTTCGCTGCAAGAGTGTACTTTTCTCCATGTAGTTTTTCTATATCGGAGATGAGAGATTTGATTTTTATTTCAAAGCATTTGATTTGTCTTTTATATATTTCATATTTTACTTTTTCTTCTTTGATTTTAGCTGCCAATTTGTGATTGTGCTCACGGTAACCCTGTTGTTCAGCAATATATTTATCACTACATAGATTAGATTTTACCTCAGATGGCATTGGAGTTGGGCCATCATTGATGTGACCCATGAGAGCATGATTTTGAAGTTGAGGCTTCACTTCCTCAGCATATAAGCTCCAGTCACATACTCCATATTGTGTAATGACAAGAGCATTTGATGTAGATTGGTTGGTTCCATGAGCTTGATTCATCAGTTGTGGCTGACTCTGATATGGATGTTGATATTGTTGTTGGTGATGATACTGCTGCTGTTGATGATTGTTAGACTGATAGCTTGAGTTTGGTTGTGAGGTTGATTGGCCCTGAGAATTCTTTTAGAAGCGATTTTTGTTTCTTCTAGGAGCATCACATTCTCTTGAAAAATGGCCAGTCATAACACAATTGAAGCATTTGACTTTGGATTTGTCATATCCAAGTTTTGTGTGTTCATTCAGACTAAGCTTTCTCCTTTTTCTGAAGAACTTCTTGGCTCTCATTGCTATCATAGCCATTTGCTATTGCAGATCCATTTCTTCCACATCATCTGGATCCATTTCTTCCAAGTCTTCCTGGATCAGGTGGGCAGAAGTGAATCTTCCTCCCAAATAGGCTTCAAAGTTTGCAACAAAGGCATTGTAAGTAGCCTTTTGCTCTTCAGACCTTTGATCTTTAGACAGACCTGTAGGAGTGGCAGTTAACCCAGTTGGTTGAGTTGATGTTGATGGCTTGTTTCTTGATGGAGCAGCAATGAAACCGGTTGTCTTCACTTGATCTCTTAAGGAGAGAAAATCATAATCCTTAGTAATGAATGCATTTTCTACTATGTGAGTGTCTCATGGAAATTTATATGCTTCAATAACCCGAGGTCCACCAAGGTTCCGGCTTCTTTCATCAAGTTCAAGAGATTCAATTTTGGCATTCATTATGTCCAGGGTGGTACTCTCTAGATCAAGAGTGTTTTTCAGCATGGTAAGATTTTGTTTCCAGCTTTCAGGAAGGCTGTGAAGCATCTTTCTGTTCAGCTCTTTGACTTTATATGTAACCCCCATAATCTCTAAATCATTCACCAGCTGAATAATTCTATGCAATTGTTTTGAGATTGACTTCCCCTTGGAGTGATGAAAGGTTTCATATTGATTAACAAGATTATCCTTGTTAATTTCAGCTATTTCACTGCTGCCTTCACACATAATCAGTAGTGCATCCCACACAGCTTTAGCTGTTCCGTACTTCTCAAGCCTTTTTAGCAAATCCATTTTCAATGCTTGAGTCAGAATGGAATATGCTTTGAGATCAATATTTATCTTTTTGTAGTCATCATCATCAAGAGTTAAATCCTCTATAGGTATTCTTGAGGTTTTGTACAAAGCAGCCTGATCAGAAGAAAGTTTCACTGGAATGTGAGGCCCTTTACATACGGAAATCCAATAGTCCGAATCTACACCTGTAATGTAATTCATGAACCTAATCTTCCGTTGCTTAAACTCATATTTGTGTTTAAGCATGGGAGGTTTAGGAGTAGGACCAAGTTCAGAGAAAATATGTGAATCCATATTAATAAGCTATTTTTAACTTGTTTGAATAAAGATTAGATTGATTGTTAAGTCCACCTAATCCAAATAAGTCCAAAACAAGCTTATATAACCAGATCTGCTATTGTTAGAACTTCTTCTGTAATTTTCAGAGGTTTTTTATGTTTCTGTTATGATTTTATGGTTGAGCAACTATTCACAGATTTGTTCTTGAGGGTGATTACGGATGAACAGTGGCTATCAAAATATTTTAGCAGATATTCAACTTGTATACTGAGTAGAGGTGGTCAAACACTCTACCAGCAACTCAATCACCAGATCAATCGAATTCAGCTTAGATCTATGCAGATCTGAAGAAGAACCGAGAGCCAGTGCTCTGATACCAATTGACTGGGTTATGAGAATGATATTCTCTGTTGATGTGAATCAACAAGGACCGAATATGATGATTGAGTCAATGATTGTAAGGCGGAATCAGACAATCACAGAACATTGAATGCATGAAATACTCATAAATGCTCTTTGTATTGATTAAGATGAGTGGTTACAATAAATGCTAGGGTTTTAGCAATCTACAGTAACAACACACCTCTTGAACATAAGATCAAACAAAATATTCATAGTGTCTATTCTCTATCTATCCTTGGTCACCTCACATACGAGGATTTCTATTATATTTATAGGCTGACAGGAAGCCTTTACAAAAGACTAAATTACCCCTGTACTATAATCTAAGCAAGGTACAAAAAGTCTTCATCAGCATTTGTTGTTGTTCATCCGTATTAACTAATACGGATGTGTTGATCTTCATCAGCATTTGTTTTTCTTCTATCGCATTAGTGTTTGGTCATCAGTTTTGACAAATGCAGATGAACAAACACTTTGCGCATTTGTTGCTGAGCATCCGTATTAACTAATGCGGATGTACACTTCCTTGTCAGTATTTGTTCGGTTGTTCGCATTTGTTAATGCGGAAGAACAAGTACTTGTCAGCATTTGCTCTTTGGTCATCCGCATATACAAATGCGAATAGCCAACACTTGGTCTTCTTTTGTTGATGCAGATTCTTAATCCGCATTGGTTCTTGGACTTGGGGAGATTTCCAACAGAACAACTATCATCCACCACTTGAATTGGCATGTATGATCCTTTTAGGTTCCAACACTTATTGTAGATTAGTACAGTTACAACTTTAGTTTGTGACAAAAGGTAAGTCATGGACTTGTCATGGCTCCCTAATACTAGGATAATACTTTATCTTAGTTAACATATTTCTAGCAACTGTAGTATTTTGTCTAGTTGTATTTCCCAGCTGGTTTTCTAAGTATGACCGGCTGTAGATAGTAGTATGTAATGAGTCTCTTGTAACTTACTTAGCTAAGCTTTTAGTCGTTTGCTTTGAGCTTGTAACCATCTTGTAAACTCTAAATTGAGAAGCAATATATACTAGTGTCTTGAAAAACTATCTTCTTGTGTTCTTATTATATTGTGATCAACTTATCTGTTTGTGTGATTCTATTCTTGGGAATTCTGAGTGTTTCATTGTGAGCTTGTGTGATAATCCTTTGTTGAGTAACAAAACCCGTTCCTACAATTGGTGTCAAAGCTTTTTAGGCTCTTGATTATGAGATCTTACCATCCTAAATCAACCTTGTTGTGTTCACACTCTTCTCCTAACCTCACCTCACTCAGAAATGGATTTAATCCAGAAATCTTCTCACTCATAGACTGGTACCATGACCAAGGCTCCTATTATCACTCCTGATAATTTTGAGACCCGGTGCATCCGGATAGAAGGACTCATTATGTACCAGGACAGTCGCATGAGGAGGTCAGTCACCAATAGCCCTTACATGCCAACCATGGTATCACCAGCTAGGAATGGTGTCATCATTGAGAAGGCCATTGAAGACTACTCTGATAAAGACTACAAGAAGATGCACACTGACTACAAGGCAATAACAGTGATGCTAACTACCCTTCTAAACTCTATCATGGCAGGATTCAAGCACTGCAAGTCAGCTAAGGAGTTGTTCGATGCCTTGAAGTTGAGGTACTTTGGATCTGCTGAATCCAAAGAGTCAAAGAAGGACTCTCTGAAGTAGAAGTTTGAGAACTTTTCTCATACTCCTGGTGAGACACTGAGCCAGCAGTACTTCAGATACATGCATCTGATAAATTCTCTATAGTCCTTGGGAGTGTCTCTTAAGACAATGGACATAGTTAGAAAGTTCATGAGTGCACTTCCTCATGAATTGACGTTCTACTATGTCACTATCAACAGAACTGAGAATCTCAACGCTCTCACAATGACTCAACTGTATGGTATGCTTGATGTATATCGTATGGAAATGGAAGCTCAGCAGGGCCCCTTGACTAACAGAATCACCACTCCTTCAGTCAGTAATGCTCTTCGTGTTGCTTAAGGACCAAGAACCAGTCAGTCCCAGTTATACCTGAACTACTCTCAACAGCCTTCTACATCCTCTGGTCCATACATCACTTTCCTTGAAACACCCAAGTCTCGGCAGGCTCAGCAAAATCCCTTCCAGGATAGCTGTGCCTTTGTCTCAGGAAGTGACTACTCTAGTGACTTTCAATTCTGTTTTGATGATCTAGAGTGCTTCAGCCCGGATGATGTAGAATACATGGACATTGTCCAGCAGATGGCCCTCTTAACCTACAGAGCCAAGAAGTTCTTTAAAAGAATAGGAAGGAAGTTCCCTCAGAACCCAACTAACAACAAGATTGGGTTTGACAAGACCAAGGCAAAGTGCTACAATTGCAGCCAACTCAGACACTTTTCCAGGGAATGCAAGGCCCCAAGATCCAACCCTGGAGCCCCATATGCCACTAAACATCCTGCTACAACCAAAGCTGCAACAAAGCCTACTGAGCAGTAATTTGCAGCTGTTGCTTAAGAAGTGGATTGGAGTTTCATGGTGCAGGATGTGACTCCAGCTCAAGCACTCATGGTTGGCACTGATGATGCAAAGGTATATGAACATCTTTGCACTCCAGCCTGTGTTGAAAAGGTTAAGATGTATTAGGACTATAACAAGGAAATTAGATCTGATATTGAGTCCTTAAATATCCTAAAATCTGATTTCAAAAAGGCTGAATCTGACTATAAAATGAAAATGGATGAGTTAGAGAAAATAGTTTCTGTTTTGAAACATGAACACACTAACTAAAGGACTCAGATCGAAGATCTAATTTCCAAACTAACTGAAGCTCAAGTTAAGCTTGTAATAGCTGAGGCTCAAGCACAGAAGTATGCTATTGAGGAGCATAACTTCAAAACTATCCTTGCATCATCCTCCCACTCTAAGGCTTGTTACTAAAACAAGGAAGGGTTGGGAACTAATGAAATATCTCCACCACACTCATTGGTGTCTATAAGACAACTAAGGTGTGGCACTAAAGAGCAAGAGGTTCCATCTGCTAAACCTTAGTCTTTGGAGTTGAAGGATGATTCAATCACTGCTAAGAAGGGTAAGGTAGAAAATCTAACCCACACTGCTATAACTCAACCCCTGCCCGCTAAAGATAGAAAAAGAAGAGCAAAGGTAGCAAGGAGAACTGCTAACAAAGTGGCAGAGTCAAAGTTGAAGATAGACCCCAAGCAAAAGTGTGTTTTCATTTCAGCAGGATTCCAGGTAGTAGGAAATCCTGACTCTGAGAAGGTGAGTAGTACCAGCTCACTTTCTCAGAAGAAGGATCTGAAGCTGAAAGTGGAGGTTGTTGAATATGTGAAGTGTAAGAAACAACAACCATCCCTTCCTAACAAAAAGAAGGTTGACTGTATATTTTATGGCTTGCAAAATCATATGGCGAAAGATTGTTACTAGAATCCTACAAGCACTCACTACGCACCTCACACCAAGAAGGAAGAAGCCAAGGAGGACTTCACATTTGTACCATTCCAAGTGGTCCAAGTGAAAAGGAAAGGTAAACTTGACTCTAAATCCAAGCTACTCTCAAACGATAACTCTTCCGAAGGGAAAACAGCTTCGGAATACAAGTCGAAAATTCCTAAGTCTTCTTCCGTAGCAAAAAATGTTCTCGGAAGCATGTTCTTCTGAAGGCAAAAGAGCTTCAGAATTAAAACAAAAGAATAAAAACTTTCCTTGAAATCTTCTGAGAAGAAGACTTCTTCAGAAGAAAAGGTGGTTATAGATTCTTTCGAGTACAAAGAAGCCTCGGAAGCAAGTCTGGCTACTCAAGCCTGCTATAGCTCATCAATATTGATCAACCACATGATGGAGTGGAAGATCAAACATGATACTGCAGCCCAACCCTCTTTATTAAACAATGATGTTGGACCATCATGCATTCATTTTGGTTCAATTACTTCTGAAATGGAACAGACCAAGACCAATGAGGCTTGGGATTTCAATAAAAACTAATTCTTTCACCTCATGTGCAGGGACATCCATATGACAAAAAAGGCAATATTTGGATTATGGGCAGTGGATGCTCAAGGCACATGACTGGAAATAAGGCCATATGCAGTTTGGTGGTGAAGCCGGAGGATAGATATCAGGTAGAGGTTGTGTGTCTAATGGTAAGTTAAAATTTGACAAAGTTAACTTTATTAATCAGCTTTAACACAATTTACTTAGTGTTTCTTAATTCTGTGATCAAAAGCACCAGATGCTTTTCACAGAACATGAGTGCATCATTCTCAAACCTGGGATTACAGTTCCTCAGAAATCGGTGCTTCTTAGATCTCTTAGGAGAGGGGATATGTATAAGCTGGACATGAACAATGCTTCCCCCTTGGGTGAAGTGTCATGCTTTCTTTCTAAAGCAAATGGTGATGAGTCCACTCTATGGCATAAGAGAATGTGCCATGTCAAATTCAAAACCATGAACAAGTTAGTCAAGAATGACTTGATACATGGTGTGCCAAAGAAGGAATTTATTTGTAGGGATAATTGTGTTGCTTTCCTGAAAGGAAAGCAACACAAAGTACCTCATAAATCTAAAGAAGTGAATTCTATCACCACTCCATTACACTTATTGCACATGGTTCTCTTTGGTCCTACAAGTATAATGAGCATTGGAAAGAAATCATATTGCCTTGTGATTGTAGATGATTTCAGTAGATTTACATGGGTTTTCTTTTTAAGAACTAAGGATGAAACAACTGAAATACTAAAATCATTTATTCTTAAATTTGAGAACCAGATATATCATAAGGTAAAAATAATAAGAAGTGACCTAGTTTAAGAATTATGTTCTTTCCTCATTCTGGGATTCTAAGGGGATTACCAGACAATACAGTGCTCCTAGAACTGCTCAACAAAATGGTTTTGCTGAGATGAGAAATAGGAACTTATTGAGGCTGGTAGAACCATGTTAGCTGATTCAAAACTGCCTCTAACATTCTAGGCAGAGGCAGTCATCACTGCATGCTATGTGCCGAATGGGGTTCTCATAGTTAAGCCCCATGGAAAGACCCCCTGTGAGTTATGGAACAAGAGGCCACCGTTCATTAGCTTTCTTAGGTCCTTTAGGAGAAGATGCACCATCCTTAACATAAAGGACAATTTGGCAAAGTTTGCTGAAGAGTCTGATGATGCCATCTTTGTTGGATATTCCTTAAAACTCTATTGATTATAGAGTGTATAACATTAAACATGAGCAATTTGGGGAATCTGCCAACATTGCAGTAAATGAGCATACACCTTGTGTTAAAGGAAATGGTCCTGATTATATCTTCAACTTAGAACTGTTTCCCAGCTATTCTAAAACCTTCTTTTGAGACTGTTTCAGCTAGAATAGGTAGTCAAGCCGCTGATTCCTATGAAGGTGAAGTATTTGAGTTGCCAAGACCTCTTCCAAGATCTCTTAGAAGGCATGAAGATCAAGCTCCCATAGCTGGTAATCTGCAGAGTCTAACCATCTTTGAAACCAATGAAGCATCAACAATTTGTCAGCCAAATGACCCTCAAAACTCACCAACTGACAATCTCAGTACTCAACACCAAGCTGCTGAAGAGAGTGACATGGAAAAATAGGAAACTATTGACCCTGCTTCATAGCAATACATTATTGATATTGTCACACATTCATTCAATCAGTCCTTATTAAATGAGTGTGAGACAACAACTGGTGGTGGTGTCCAAAATCTTGAGCAAAACCAATCCAACTTGGATCTTTCTATGCAACTAGATGTGATTCCTAGGCTCAGGATCCACAAAACCAACCCAGCTGAGAACATTAGTAGAGATGTCTCTGAGGGAGTAAGGACAAGAAGTCAGACCCACCAAGGAAACGTCTGCTTGTTCTCATGCTTCCTCTCATAAATTAAACCTAAGAAGGTAGAAGTTGCCTTGAAGGACAACAATTGGGTTGAATAAATGCAAGATGAGTTGCTTGAATTCAAGAGGCAGAAGGTGTGGAATCTCTATCCACTACCTCTAGGCCAAGTCCCTATTGTCACTAAATGGGTGTTTAGGAACAAAAAGGATGACAGAGGATTGATCATCAAGAACAAGGCCAGACTACTTGTTCAAGGATACACATAAGAGGAAGGGATTGATTACGCAGATGTATTTGTACCTATTGCAAGACTTGAGGCTGTGAGAACCTTCCTTGCTTTTGCAGCATCCAAGAACTTCACTGTCTACCAACTTGATGTGAAATGTGCATTATTATATGGGGACATTGATAGAGAAGTCTCTATGTGCCAGCCACCTGGATTCGAAGATCCACAGTATCCTAACCATGTGTGCAAATTGGATAAAGCTCTTTATGGTCTACATCAGGCTCGTAGGCTGTGGTATGAGACTTTGTCTCAGGTTCTTCTCAAGAATGGCCATACCAGAGGCACCACAGACAAGACATTATTCATAAAGAAATCTGGTAAGGCCATACTACTCGTACAAGTCAATGTGGATGATATGATATTTGGTTCCTTAAATGACCAAATGTGTAAAGACTTTGAGAGCATCATGAGGTAGAAGTTTGAAAATGAGTTCAATAGGTAAGATGGAGTTCTTCCTTGGAATTCAAGTGAAGCAGATGAATGAATGAATTTTCATCTATCAATCTAAGTATGTCAAAGACATCCTAGAGAGATTTGGGATGAAAGATTATAAGCCAGCCAGGACACCTATAGTCAAAAATCACAATCTATGTCCTGACTCTGAGGAGGAGGATACTAATCAGCATCAGTACAGGGCAATTATTGGGTCTCTAATGTACTTGACTGCAAGTAGGCCTAATATCATGTTTGCAACTTGCATTTGTACAAGATATCAGGTTGCTCCAAAGGTGTCTTACCTGGTTGCTATCAAAAGAATCCTTAGATACCTCAAAGGAGCTCCCAAACTAGGACTCTGGTATCCCAAGAATAAGGATTTCAACATCTACGGTTATACTGACAGTGACTATAGGGGGTGCAACATCAAAAAGAAATCAACATCAGGAGGATGTCAAATTCTCTGTGGAAGGATTATTTCATGGTAGTGCAAGAAGCAATCATGTGTGTCTACATCAACTACTGAGGCTGAATACATTGTTGCTGCTAGCTGCTGTGCTCAACTGTTGTAGATTCAAAACCATATGATAGACTATGGCTTTAACTTCATGAAGACTCCTATCCACATAGACAACAAGAGTGCCATTTCAATCACAGAGAATCTAGTGAAGCACTCAAAGACCAAGCATATTGACATCAGGTATCATTTCATTCAAGATATTCATGAGAAAAAACTCATAAAACCTGTTAAGGTTGATACAATGAACAATATGCTGACGTGTTCATAAAGGCATTTGATGAACAGAGAGTTAAATACTTAATTATAGCTATTGGGATGATCAACCTTGATTAAATCTCTTTTGAAAACCTTTTAAAATATGCCATGGCCTTTTTTCTATTGAATACAATCTAGGCCCTGTTACAGAAATTACTAAATCAATATTTTAGATTCATTGAACTTGGATCTTCGGATTCATCACTTTTAGAGCTAAAAAATCAAAATTTAGATGGGTGGAGGTGTGTGAATCATAGAACAAAGAGAATGATAATAATAATGAGTAGATGATTTCATTGATGTTGGTGAACAAGTTACAATAAAGAATAAAATACAAAGATGGAGGAAGATCAAACCCACCCAAAGGAGAAGATTTCTCCTTGGGTGGTTCTTCACACCATGAGAAACACACACACATGAACCACACTTGCAAACATGCACTAGTGGGTCTATTTATAATATTCTAATAATTATTACATCATGAACTAATTTTAACTTTTCTTTTTGTCTTGATGTTGACTTTGTCTTGTTGACTTTGTCTTGCATTTGTTTTGTTCTAATTATCAACTTTGTCTCTGAACTTGTGTGTTCAACATCCGCATTAGTATACATAACATCTGTATTTGTATGTTCTTCAACAGCATTAGTTCATTGAACATCCGTATTTATGCCTTGTACATCCGCATTTGTGCGTTGAACTTCCGCATTTGTTTCTTGAACATCCGTATTTGTTTCTTGAACATCCGTATTTGTTGATATCTCATCCGCATTTGATCATGCTCATCCGTATTTGATCATGCTCATCCGTATTTGATCATGCTCATCCGCGTTTGTTTGGAGACTTGAAAAAAATGAGAATTCACACTGTTTTGCAGGTCGAGCAATCTGATTTAAGATGGACCATTATAATCACTGATATATTGATCACATACTTGACGTCTTGTTCGATTGTAAATAATCAGATGATTAAATCATCAATTTCCATTTTAATTGACCATTTAACATCGATTTTGACAATCAGCGACCGTAGCCCCATATTCTTCTTCTTTTCTTTGATTTTAATGTTCATCTGTTCAATTGCATCTAGTTTTGAAGGGATAATCATGAACATGTTCATGATTCTTCAAATCGTACCATATTTGAATAGATTTGTTGGTTTTTCTTCTGTTTTTTGTGATGAACAAATGGGTTTTTGATGAACAACAGCTTTTGTTCTTCATTTTTCTTCTTCTTTTTTTTATCCTAGACATCATAAAGTTGAAATCAGATCTGAAAACTAGATGAATCCAACAACCAACAGTTCTGATACCATTTTGCTAAATCAATATTTCACATTCATTGAGCTTGGATCTTAGGATTCATCACTTTCAGATCTGAAAATTCAAAATTAAGATGGGTGGAGGTGTTTGAATCATAGAACAAAGAGAATGATAATAATAATGAGTAGATGATTTCATTGATGTTACAATGAATAATCAAATAGAAAGATGGAGGAAGATCAAACCCACCCAAAGGAGAGGATTTCTCCTTGGGTGGTGCTTCAAACCATGAGAAACACACAGAAGAACTACACTTGCAAACATGCACTAGTGGGTCTATTTATAATATTCTAATAATTAATACATCATGATCTAATTTTGACTTTTCTTTTTGTCTTGATGTTGACTTTGTCTTGTTGACTTTGTAGTGGACTTCCTAATAGCAGTTTCTACATTAAATAGCTCATTAATACTTCTACTACTAATAGATAACTTATCACAGAAAGTAGTGGAAATAAAACTCCTACTAGCACCAGAATCAAATAACACAGAGGCACAGATTTGGTTTACTAGAAACATACCTGACACGACATCGGGATCCTCTCTGGCCTCTTCCCGCATCATCGTGAAGGCTCTAGTAGTTGCCCTTTGTCCTCCTTCCTATGGCTTCTTCTTCGTTCCTGAACCTTCGGCCCGTGGCTTCTTGCAGTCCGTGCTCACATGGCCTTCCTTACCACAATTATAACACCATATGAGACCACACACCTTCGCCACATGACCAGGCTTCCCACATTTGAAGCACATATTCATTCCCCACTTACACT
This sequence comes from Flaveria floridana, assembly GCA_018326465.1. Taxonomy (NCBI): domain Eukaryota; kingdom Viridiplantae; phylum Streptophyta; class Magnoliopsida; order Asterales; family Asteraceae; genus Flaveria; species Flaveria floridana. The sequence continues at coordinate 1,131 of BJCO01000480.1, read as the reverse complement.
CACCAACCTGCTCACTTTCACATTTACCACACTTCTTCATCCCCGAACTTGAGGACGCTATCCATCCGTCATCCACTTTCCTCCTCTTGTTGTTTGGAGTGAAATCACCGCGGCCAAACGTCTTCTTTCCCTAACTCTTATCACCATCACCCGTCTTCTTCACCTCGACAACCGCCACTTCCCTCTCATCATACCGCCTACCCGCCAGGTCCACCACCGATTAAAAGGTACCTGGCCAGGCAGCGATTAAATGCCTGCGTACGTCAGCTGGCAATCCTTAGATGTATTTCTTGATCTTTCTCAACACCGGCGTCAACTGATCCAACACCAACCTCGCCATCTCATTAAATTTGGTGGTGTATTGCTGGTGTGTCTTGGTACCAGCCTCCAGTTGCTGGAACTCCCTCTCTATCTTGTCGAGTTCCCGGTGAGGACAGAATTCCTCAATCACCAGCTTCTTTAACTCTGGCCATCTCATCTTTCCAATGGCTCTACTACCCTCGGCTGGAAAATATTGTCCCACCAGCATAAGGCCATGTCCATAAACTAGTGGGTAGAAACCTTCACCTTTTGGTCCTCTCAGCACTCACTGATATCGAGTACCGCCTCCATCTCCCTCACCCATCAGTGAACAGCAGCAGCAGTGCCATTCCTATCGAAAATCGGGGGCTTGCACCTTTGAAATGCCCCATAGTTGCAACCGTGTGCAGTTTCCTGCACCGCTTCTTCCTCCTCCTCCTCACTCGAGACAATTATCTCGGTCTCTGATCGTTCCCTCTCTTCTCTTCCTGTGATCCTTCTTCTCTCTTTCTTCTCTTCCCCTCTTACCGCCTTAATCACTTCAGTCACTACAGACGTCAGAATCGTCTGCATGACTTGATGCACTTCCTCTACCACCGCCTCTTTCACTAAGGCCCTTAAGTTTGCACTCTCATCACCGCCCTCCTAGTGATGCAATTCGGGCTCTTCACGGGCCCGCTCAGCCGTCTTAACCTTATTCCTAGTGACATGCGGTTCAACACCACGACCTCCCTGTACTCCTTCCCTAAAGGCCTTAGACTATCTACCTCCAGCCATTCTCTAATCACTATAAGATTCAAACACTAACACGGTCATTCAAGGAATAGCTTA
>BJCO01000479.1:0-16184 GCA_018326465.1 Flaveria floridana | reverse complement strand
CACGATTGAGTCATAAGACTGACTCACTCGTACGAATGAACCAATCGTATGACTTAGTCGCACGACTGAGCCAGTCGCTTGGCTCAGTCGTACGAGTGAGAGCTGTAGCCTATAAATACCACTTAATTCGTGGAAAAAGGGGACACTTCGAATATTGAAAACCCTAGTCGACCCAGAGCGTCCTGTTCGTCCCTTCCAAGTTCATAGAACGTTTCAGATCATTCCTAGTTCGTTCTTAACATTTTCTAATCGTTAGGTTTGATCTTGTTAACGTTTTCCCTGATTGGATCACCAATCAAATAGGATTCCGCACTATTTGATTTGGCTTCATGTTTGAATCAGTTAGTACTCCGTTCGTACACGGTCCTAACATGTATGTAATATATGTGTATAGGTTAACCCATATATTCTGTGTTGCTTTATATGTATGTTGCAGGAAAATCATTAGTATTAGTCAATTTCAAGAAACTGACTAAGTGTTGGAACATCTACGGATGAATAAAATATTCCTCCGTAGATCCTCTAGAACAAATCAAGGACTTAGTGGAACTCCTGCGGAAGTCTTACAAGATCAGCCTTCAAGTACATGCAACTTCCAAAGAAGACTGGCTTCTTGCGGAAGACAAGTGCTCCTGCGGAAGAGGAAATCTCCTGCGGAAGACAAGTGCTCCAGCGGAAGAGAAAATCTCCTACGGAAGACAAGTGTTCCTGCGAAAGAACAATAATTCCTGCGGAAGACAAAGTAGCTGCGGAAGATCAACTTGATGTACTTCCAAGTACATCAGGTAGTACATCAGGTCAACAGAAAACTCTAAAATAAAAAGTCAACATCTACGGATGACTTGTACTTTAGTCAGAGAATGTCGCATGAGAATATTCTCTGAGTAACTACCTTACCCTGATAAGGAAGTTATAGTTTCCAAATCAGTAAACCCTAATCCTATAAATACAAGGCTTAGATACATAATTAAGTGATCTCAATTGCAATCAAACCCTGGCAACTGCAATCGTCTTCACATCAATTCATACGCATCAATATAGCATTAGAACCCTAGCATTAGCAAGATTATTCATTGATTATTGTAACCATTAGTCAATAATTAATGAAAAACATTTGATATATTTATGTCAGTTCTTCAATTGTTATTCAATTGTTCTTCGTTAGTTTAAGTATTAACATTGTTCTTCACGACATATATTTGTTTGTTTATTCATACTTATTAAATTAAATCAAACAACAAAATGATGGTAATTCCGCAATCATTGTTTTGTTAATTACTAAGCTGATAATTCCTTGGACGATCCTTGGATTCACAGGTGTTATCAGAGCCAAGTGCGCATTGATTTAGATCATTTGATCTATCAGCAATAGTTTTATTTGTTCGATTAATTGAATATATCACTAGATTTGTCAAGTTTTTGACTAGATCTATTGATTTTCATTAAGATTGTTTTAGGGTCTGTTCATACGTTCGCAGGTATTAAACTCATCATCGATCGTGTTTTTGAACAAAACAATTAATTCACATATCGGAATTAGCTAATTAATAGCTATTTAAGATATTTGAATTAACAAATTGGCGCGATTATTAAAGTTATTTCATTGAGTAAGCGGGTACTGTTTCATTGCCCGATCAACTCAAATCTGTATTATACTTGTTTTAATTCGTAGATCTGAGTTATTGTTAGTTGATAACAATTGTTTAAACCTTATTTGAACATAGTTAACATTTAATATTCTCAATTAAAAGTTTCAAAAGAGAATTTATTGAGATTTTTGAGTAATTGTGACATAACTATCTTAATTAATTGATAAGTAAGAGGTTGTCATCAATTATCTAAACATGAGTAATTTAGCAGTTGGATGAGGCTACCAACCCCCTAAGTTGGAGAACAAGGCTGATTTCAAAACATGGAAAATTCATTTTAGGAACCATGTAAATTATATTGATTCTGATCTGTGGACTTCAATCACAAACGGTCCATACATTCTACCAGCTCTAGTGCATGATTATAAAGATAACAATCAGCCAATTAGTCTAAAGGATTTATCATTGGAAGATGCAAAGAAGGTCAAGATCAATATCAGAGCCTACAGTATGCTTACTATGACTTTGTCTGAAGACCTTCTCGTTAGGTGTGAAGCCTATAAAACAACAAACTCACTGTGGAAAACTTTGCACATGCTGTGTGAAGGCAGTGATGAAATCAAATGCATCAGAAAGGATAAACTTAGATCCCAATATGAGACATTCCATCATATTAAGGGTGAATCTGTTCCTCAATAGCTACATATGTTTATGCAGCTTGTGACCGAGATGAGCATTTTGGAGCTGAAGTATGATAATGAGGAAATTAACAAGAAGATGCTCCATACTCTACCTAAGAGTTAGACTAAAACAGTATCAATGTTCTAGAACACAATTGACTTAAAAGCTATTAGGCTTGATACTCTGGTGGCTAAAGTTGAAGCTCTTGAACTTGATGAGAAAACAAGAAACAAGAGCAAGAAAGCACCTATAGCTCCATATCACTTTAAAGAATCAAAAAGTGTGGGGGTGCTTTCATTTCAAATGAAGATAATGACAACTTTTGTACTATGAGTGATGAAGATGAAGATGTTGGTTTCTATGCATCAAGACCAGCCAGATCATCTAAACCTCATTCTAGCGATAAATCAAAAGGCAAAAAGGATGATGAAACGAATTCAACTGCTAAGGGAACATCCTCAAACAACAAAAGCAACAATATTTCAGAACAAATTATTGTGGCTCTTGATTCTAAAGAGCAGAAAGTAGCATTTGCAGCATTCAACTCCAGCTTCCAAACATACCTGGGAAGTACATTAACTCTAATACATTTTTGCCCGCAAGATCTAGAAGAACTTTATCCTGATGAAGTAGAAGATATGGATTTGTAGTGACAGATGGCAATGATTGGTTATATGGAAAAGATGTATCTGCGGAGAAACAAAGGCCTATCTGCTCCTAGGGGAACAACAAAGATAGGTTATGATAAATCAAAAGTGAGATGTTTCAAGTGTAATCTATATGGACACTTTTCAAGGGAGTGCAACCAGCAATCCTCATTCAGTAACAATATCAACATTCTCAACATCAGCAATAAAATCATCAAGCATATCAAAGGTCTTTCAATAAGCCTCAGCTCACCAACTCATCCTCACCAACCACAAGTACATCTGCAGCAAGCTCAAGCAAGAACCAAGAGACTGGGTTAATCATCTTGTAGGATGGTATTTGTGACTGGAGCTTACATGAGAAGGAAGTTTTAGAAGTGAATCAAGCACTCATGGCAAACATGGAGAACAAAGTCCCACCAATGTCAAGAGAGGTAAGGGAAAGATTATGTTCATCCAGCTACATTACGGAAGTTGAGAGATACAGAACTCATACTCAACAACTTGCCAATAAAGTAAAAGAAACATTGGTGTTAAATGAATCTCATGTAAGGGAACTTTATCAAGTAAAGATCACATCCTTATAAAAAGATTTAGATAAACTTGTTTCAGAAAATTATAATTTAAAGGCACAAGTTGAACATTTGACTACATCCTTAACAAAATCAATGACAGAACATGCATCTACTGAAGTGAAACTTTAGAAGTTTCAACTATCATCTCAATAATATGAGAAGTTGTTAAATTCTCATATTGAATAACAAAACAAATCAGGTTTGGGTTTTCATAATGTTCCACCACCTATAAATAACAATTATACCACATTACCTGATTCTATGACTAATAGCTTATCAAACTATTTTGTGCAAAGCACTAATAATATAGTTAAAACTGATATTAATCAAGTGGAAAATGATGATGATTTTGAGGTGAGTGAAACTAAAGCAACTGATTTACAAGTTTCATTACTAGATGAATCCGATTTTGATTTTGATGTATGTGATGATCTGTTTGAGCCGCATGATCATGTTGAACAATATGGTGATGATAAGGGTAAGGGAAGAAGTTTGGCGTTTGAACCTTCAATACCAAAAGTGCTTGAAGAAATTAAAGTGCCCTATCCACCTCAACAAAGAAACTTGTTGAAGACTATCTACAAAAGGATAGCTCAATTGAATGATGCAATTCAAGAACTAAACAAGCAGCAAGTCAACTGTTAGACTCTGAAAGCATCATACATGCCAATTCAAGTGATGGGTGATGGTTGTTCTATTGGCAGATTCCCACAAGTCCAAGAAGACATGCAAGTGAAGAAAAGAAGACAAGTGTTTACTATCCACATTTGTCTATACGGATGACCAAGAAACAAATGCTGACAAGTGTTTGTTCTTGTGCATAAACAAACACGGATAGCTAAGAACAAATGCTGCAAGTATTTGTTCATCCGCATTGGTTAATGCGGATGCTTTAGAACAAATATTGTTAAGTATTTGTTCATCCGCATTTGTTAATGCGGATGCATAAAGAGAAATGTTGATAAGTGTTAGCTCATGTGCATTAGTTAATGCTGATGACCAAACACTTAATGCTGATGAAGAATAAAGAAATGCTGATGAAGCCAAGGCATCCGCATTAGTTAATGCGGATGTTCAACAACTAATGCGGCTGAAGACTTTTGTACTTAGACTAGTATTTTGTATAGTTGTCAGGGTAGTTTAGTCTTTTTGTACAGGCCTTATGTCAGCCTATAAATAGAATAGAATATCTATCATATGCAAGTTTTTCACTCACAAAGATACCTAGTACTCAAGTTACGAGGTTCTGAGGTTGCCTTTTCACTGTTCTTGAAAACCCTATAACCTGTTGTAACTTGTTTGTTCTACATTCAATATACAAGCATTTATGAGTATATTTACAGCATTAAATGTTCTTTGATTTAGTATTTCCGCTACTTAATCACTAACTCAACACCATATTTGATCCTTATTGACTTAACATCAACAGAGAATATAATTCTCGGACCCAGTCAATTGGTATTAGAGCTTTGGCTCTCGGATTCAACATAAGATCTACTCAGATCTTGGCTGAAAACCAATTGATCTGGTGATTGAGTTTCTCATTAACACAACTCAGTTTTTAATGAGTATGCTGCTATAAAAACCCGAAAAACTTCATCTTCGTTCACTTTTCTGCTACAAGAACATACTGAAAATCATCAGTAGTACTCAGATCTGTGATTGAACACAAACAAAATACATAAAAATCACCAAAACAGAAACAAAAGGAAGTGGTTGCAGAACAAGACCCTACTGACTGCTACTGTTCATAGAACTCATTACATAAACTGATTACTGAAATCGTGGACTGTTTGGACTCTTGGACATAAAATCAATCTAAACCATATTCAAACAATCTAAAATTAGTTTATAAATCATGGATTCTATTAACTTTTCAGAACTTGGTCATGCTTCTAAACCTCCAATGCTTAAACACAAATCTGAGTTTAAGCAATGGAAAATCAGGTTTAGGAACTATATTATAGGTGTAGATCCGGATTACTGGATATCCGTATGCAAAGGGCCATACATTCCAGTCTCCCTAACTACTGACCAAGCTGCATAGTATAAGATAATTAGAATCCCCATTGAGGATCCAAATCTTAATCTTGATGATGATGAGTATAAGAAGATTAAGATTTATCTTAAAGTCTACTCCATTCTAACTCAGGCTTTGAAGATGGATGTACTTAAAAGATTAGAGAAATACAGCACTGCAAAAGGTGTATGGGATGCATTTCAGATCATGTGTGTAGGAAGCAGTGAGGTTACTGAGATTAATAAAAATAAACTGATTAATTAATATGAAACCTTCCATCACACCAAAGGAGAATCTATCTCAAAACAACTTCATAGATTCGTCCAATTGGTAAATGATCTAGAGATAATAGGGGGTCACCTACAAAGAAAAAGAGATGAACAAGAAGATGCTGCACAGTCTGCCTGAAAGCTAGAAGCAACATGTGACCATGCTGAAAAACACACTTGATCTGGAGAGCACAAGCTTAGACATTATGATAGCAAAGATTGAAGCTCTTGAACTGGATGAGAGAAGCAGAAACTTGAGTGGACCTCAAGTAACTAAGGCTTACAAATTTCCATCAGAAACTCATTCTGTGGAAAACGCTCTCATTACTGAAGAGGATGATTCTCTGTCATCCAGAGATCAATCCAAATCCACTGGATTCATTGCTTCATCTCAACCACAGAAGCTATCAACCTCTAATCCATCCACTTCCACACCCACTAACTTGCCTGTTGATTAGAAGTCTGAAGAACAAAAGGCCACCTACAATTCCTTTGTTGCAAGTTTTGAAGCATACTTAGGAGGAAGACTCACTTCAGCTCACCTAATCCAAGAAGATCTGAAGGAAATGGATCCAGATGATGTTGAAGAAGTGGATTTGCAATGGCAAATGGCCATGATTGCTATGAGAGCAAAGAAATTCTTCAGGAAAGGTAAAAAGCTAAGCGTGAATGAGAAAACAAAGCTTGGGTATGACAAATCTAAGGTGAAGTGTTTAGATTGTGGTATGATTGGCCACTTCTCAAGGGAATGTAATGCACCCGAAAGAAACAACAACAGCTACCAAAGAAGCTCACACAGTCAACCACACTCTCAATCAACTTCATCATCAGCTCCTCAATCAAGTCATCAAAGTCAGTTTCAACATCAGCATCATTATCAACCAACTCATCAAAGTCAGCACCAACTGACACAGCAAGCCCACGGAAACAACCAATCAACCTCAAACGCACTTGTCATCGGATAAGATGAAGTATGTGAATGGAGCTTGTATGCAGAGGAAGTCAAACCACAATTCCAAAATTATGCACTCATGGCTCACATCAATGATAGTCCAACTCCTATACCATCTGAGGTGAAAGCTAGTCTCTGTAGTGAAAAATGTGTTACTGAATTACAAGGGTACAGAGAACATAATCACAAAGTGGCTGCTAAAATAAAAGAAGAAAAAGTAAAATCTAAAATGCTAGGACATGAAATGAAAAGCTTTGAAATCAAAATTATGTCTTTAATTTCATACATTAAAAATTTGCATGGTGAGAAGTATACTCTAGTAGCTGAGAATGAGAGGTTAATTGAACTGTTAACTAAAACCAAAGCTAAACAATCAGCCACTGAAGTGAAACTTGAAAAGTTTCAATTCTCTTCTACTAAGCTACAAGAGTTGCTTGACTCACAAAATGAGCTTAAAGACATGACTGGAATTGGATATAATTCTTGTCCACCACCATACAATGATAACTACACTGTCATGCCTTAGCCTCTTACTTTGTCTAACTTAATTGAACCTAAATCTACTGAAACTAAAACACTAGTTTCACAGACAACAAATCCTCAAAACAACCCAAATGTGTACACTGAAACAAATGAGGATAAAATCAGATTAAGTCACCCCATTAAGATAAAAGAATGCTCAAACAAACATGTCAGTGTAAAGAAACAAAAGAGTCCAGTCAAGGCCATCATTCCTTTTGTGAAATTCATCCCAGAAAGACTCAAACTAAAAAGAGATACTAAATTGCCTTTGAAACACACTGCTGAAATCAAATCTGATTGTGAGGTTAAATCCCCAAACAATTCAAGCAAATCAGACAAGGTTTCTAAAAAACTAAAGGCAAAGCTTTAGCATCACCATCATTCAAATCAAAATCCCCAAAGAACCAATCACCCAAAATAAGATTGATCTGAGCTCGCCTCCTAAATCAAAACAAGGAATAGGTTTTGATATTTTCAACAAAAACGATGTTGAACAATTTGATTAGAAGGTGAGAAGGGCTCAAAAGAAGCAAAGACATCCTTCAAACAAGAGACACAGTAGAGTTGTGAAACAATCTACTGATAACAAAAGGATGAACTTGCTTCTTCAATCAAACCAAAACAAGAGTCAAAGTCTAAATCCATCAAACATCAAGAAGCTTCATCATCAAAAACAAAGATCAGACAGGTGTACTTTGAAAACTACGATATGTCAAATCACAACACAAATGAGTGTTTCTACAACCAATATTCCTCAATCTGTAGCATGAACAATCACATAAACAAGAATTGTTATTTCAACAAGTATTGTTTAGTGTGTGATATGACAAATCACAATATAACTGATTGTTTCTTTAATCAGAAAGGCTTAAGAGTTCCTCATAACAAGCCCATTTCACCAATTTCAACTGTCAAAGTTAAATCTAAAAGTCCAGTATAGAATAGACAATCAAGAATCTCATATTCTGATAATGATTTCTATGACAATTAGAAGTCAAAGAGCATCAAACAAAAGCAAAATAAAATTGTGAAACAATCACTTAATGTTTTTCCAACATCGAAAGCAAAAGTGATTTCAGAAAATAAAAAACGTGCTCAATTTCTATTTAGAAATAGAGACCAAAGGTTTGATGACTCCTCTGACACGTCAGTTGAAATTAAGAGAAAGAGAACCATAAGAACCCCACACAAATCAATCAAATCATCATCCTCTAAAGTACAACCAAGAGGAAAATACCAAGAAGTTGCAGTCCTATATAGAAACGAGAAACCCAAGACCATCATGGCTTGGGTTTCATATTCTAATTAGTTTCTTTTGCTTGCAGGGTCATCCATATAGGTCCAATAGCTTATGATACGTGGACAGTGGATGCTCCCAACACATGACTGGAGATCGTTCCCTCCTTCATGACTTCAAGCACATTCAAGGAACAACTATAGCATTTGGTGGAGATTCATAAGGTGGTAGGATTACAGGTGAAGGATCCATGATAAACAGAGTGTTAAGCTTTGATAGAGTGGACTACTGCGAGCAACTGAATTTCAATCTTCTTATCGTGTCTCAGATCTGCGACAAGAAATATTCTACTCACTTCACTGACACTTATTGCTACATTCTAAAACAAGGATTTCAAATTCGTGAAGAATGGGTTGTCTTGAAGACCCCGAGGAAGAATAATACCTGTCCTAAATCTCAATTCTGCACATCTCAAAGAAGAAACCTGTCTTGTGACTAAGGCATCATTTGATGAGTCACAACTTTGACATAGACGATTGGGACATACAAATTTCAAAAACATGAATAGACTGTTCAAAGGAAACCATGTAATTGGTCTTCCTTAGAATGAATTTCACTTAATTGACCAATGTTTAGCATGTCTCAAAGGAAAACAATACAAGTAGTCTCATAAAACAAAGCTTGTGAACACAAACAATACTCCATTAAAGTTACTTCACATGGATATTTTTGGACTAACTCTTGTTACGAGCATTGGAAAGAAATAGTATTGTTTGGTGATCATTGATGATTACTCACGCTTTACATGGATTTTCTTCTTACTTCAAAAAAATGAAGCATCACAGATAATAAAAGACTTTGTCACTAAGATTGAAAACCAACTTGATCATAATGTTAAATCAATTAGAAGTGATAATGGAACAGAATTCAAAAATGAAGATCTGAGTTCATTTTGTACAACCAAAGGCATTGCGCATCAATTCAGTGCAGCTAGAACTCCTCAACAAAATGGGGTAGCTGAAAGGAGAAATAGAACACTGATTGAAGCAGCATGAATGATGCTAGCAGATGCTAAACTGCCTATTACCTTTTGGGCTGAGGCAGTCAACACAAACTGATTTGTACTAAATCAAACTCTGATAGTCAAAGAAAGAAATAAGACACCTTATGAACCTATTTTTCTAAGAAAACCATTCATTGGATTCTTCAAGTCATTTAGTAGTCCTGTATCAATATTAAACACCTAAGATCATTTGGGAAAGTTTTCTCCATAGTCTGATGAGGGATTCTTTATAGGTTATTCCTCAACTTCAAAGGCTTTCAGAGTGTTTAATCCTAGATTTAACATAATTGATGAATCAACCAATGTTCAATTCAAACAACACTCCTTTCCAAAACCAATCAATGGTCCCGACTGGTTGTTTGATATTGACTCATTTACTAGATCTTTTGATCAGTTCCACTTGTCATATGCATGTAACCTATAATCAGTTGAATCTTCCAGATCAGTAGCAAGAAGAGATGATTTTCCTTTCATCCCTCCTAATTCTGCTGAACAACCAGATGAAGATGTTCCTTTACAAACTAATCCTATCAGACAAGCACCACAACATCAAAGTGTTTCAACTAAGGATGGTCCTAGTTCTATGCCTACTCCTTCAGATGAACCATCAAATGAAGTGAGGAATCCAGCTCCAGCTACTGTTCCAGTTGAAACAAAGAGAAATGAAAATAATGACAATGTTCAAAGTGTAGCAAATGCCCAAGCAGAAACAAATGAAACCTTTGATTACTTTCATCACTATCCCACATCACAACCTGAAGGTGCCTCTTACCATGATGATTTGAATGTCTCAAACCTTGATGTATCAATTGCTAGTGACTCCGTTCCAACTACCAGGATACATAAGGATCATCCAGTGTCAATCATCATTGGTGAACTAGATGAGCGGGTGACTAGAAGTGTCACACCCCGGGCCCAGGTAGGGTGGGACGTCATAGACTAGAAATAACATATGGCAATGGAAAAAAACCATCATATAAGCTCAAAGGAGAGAATATCACATGGCATAAAATATTAAAGAAAAGTCCGGACTAGATACAGGTCTAGTCCTCATTACAAGTGTTTAAGTCATCGATGCAAAGTGTTTTCATCAATAACAAAAGTAAATTGTTTCAAATGTTTTAAAAAAATAATAAGACAATGCCATGGGTCGTGGAGCTAAGTCAAGGCCTTCTACACAGCTAGACATCCGTCACGGGTTACCTGAAACATGCCCAAAGAAAATTGTGTCAACTATAAAGTTGGTGAATTCAAGTGCTTAAAGTTTAAAAACAAAAGGATTAAATAAAATCCTTATTTGATTTAAAAGAAATCGTAGCTTCAATATTGTGGGGGATCACAATCAACCCTGCACTCAGTCCCAGCTAGCCTCTTCTAAAATCATGTTTTACCGGTTAATCTCGAAGGACGAATTGAGCCCCAAACCAGTGAACCATACCTGCCGGATGATTCACCATAGTTTCTTATAAAAACTTATCACATGCCACAAACGATCCCTCAGGATCTCAGTGGTGTACCCTTCCTAAATGGAAGCCACTGTGTGTGGGGGATTCCCCAAATAGATCTATCCATATAAAATAAGCGGTTCACACAAGAATTACGTGATATAAGTATCAGCAGGTAATCGCATACCCCACATATAAACATCAAGTAAGGCACAAATATAGTTCAGTTATAACAGAGCATGCTTCATCCCAAAAACAGTAGTAAAAAGGGAATCACTAGAACTCACCTTAAGATTCAAGCTAAAATTCTTCGCGTGCCGGGAAGTCTCAAGCCTAGTACCCAAGCATCAAAATTAAGTGGTAAGCTACTGGTTCTAAGCTTATAAAGGTGTACTAGGTGTGCCAAGGAGTTGGTTGTCAGATTCGGCGTTGATTCGTTAAGGTTTGTATGAAAAGTTTCCTTTTATGGAAAGTCATGGTTTCTTATGTAATTAAGGACTTTTTTTACACCATTAGTTAATGATAAAAGTTAAATAGAGTTGTTCAAGGGATTAGTACACATGAGTCGGTTATGGAGTTTGGTAGATTTTTATAGTTTAGTCCCTCAAGTTTCAAAATTGACAATTTCTAACCCAAAGTTTGTTTTCTAGCATTAATTGACTTTTATGGCCAAATATCAGGCTCTTGAAGTTAAGTAACTCATTTAAGTTAAGTTTTTCTCAGAATTTTCAGAATGTAGGTCCGGGTTTAATATTCTTACGTTTTACGTTCCCGGTTACGGTAAAATCAAAGGGTTTTAACGGTTAAGTATGGATTTCCATATTTGGAGTCTTAGACCCTAAAATATTATTTTACGGAAATTTTTATAATTTTCTAATCTGTTGAATATGAAATTTTAGCCTCTTATAGTTGAAAGCCTAGTTTTTACGTTTAACCCGTTAAAACGTGTTTTTACCTGAATTTAACCGTTTAAAAGCTTGTTTGCCTAATTTTTTATTATTTTAGATTTTATAATCTTTAACTTACTAAAATATTATACTTTTTATAGGTTATTGGTTCAACCTTTTTATTTTTAAGATTTACTCTCAAACGTTACCCGGTTACGACTTGTTTTTAGTTAAAAACCCCATTTTAAAATGTCCTTTGGCCATTTAGTCAACAAATTAGATCTAAAATACTTTGTTAACCCATTTTGAGCCTGTTTCTCTTTAAAAAGTTTAAAATCTAAGATCTCTTATTTTTAAGTTGTTTCACCATGTTTCGGGTCCAGAAAATAACCAAAAGTGCCTAGTTTTACCATGACTTTTATTTCCATCCATTAACCATACATTACACACTTAATATTACTCAAAAACCTTCTGAAATCATGGTCCTAACCCGCAGTTAAATCGTTCAATACAATAACAAGTCATTAACATGGAGGTTATGCCATAATCGACAATTACACATGTGTAAACTATCATTATTAGCATTCAAACACTCCCAAATCCTTTTTCAACTTTAAAAAAAGGTTATTATAGGTCTTAAGAGTCATTAACAAGCATGTTACAAGTGTGAGTTTAGGAGGTTTACAAGACATAAGATTCAATGATGCCAAGATAACCCAAGAGAGGGTTTTCCAAGGTGTAAATCGTGTTCTACCCATAGAATAACTATCATATCAAGTGAGATACCTTCAAGGATGTTAGAAGCTTCTCAAGAACAAGGTGGTGGAAGTAGGTTTCTGTTACAATAAGATATGGTAAGGTTTTTAAGAGAAAAGTGAAGAAAACACAAGTTATGCCTTGTTTCGGGTATGATGATGCTTACTCTTAGTGTTGTTCACGATTTGGTGAGTTTAGAGGGACAAGATGAACTTGAGAATCTTGAACAAAGGCTGGAGAGTCTTGATTTTGCAAGAAACAAGCACCAAAGGGTCACAAAATGGCACCTTCTTGCTTGTTTGAGTTTGTCCGATGGTGGTTTAGTGTTGTTCTTCGAATATGGGGCTAGAAATATGCTTGGAACCGTGGCGTGTGTGCGTATTCAGTTGAAAGAAACCAAGAGGGAGAGGGAGAGATGAGAGGAGTGTGTGAAGTGAGATTGGAATGCATGTAATGGTAGTGGGTGGAAGAGGTGGTGGTATAGAAGAGAGGGGATAGGTGGAGAGGGGGGCGGTTGAGCTTGGAGTCTAGTGGGAGGGTTTTTTATTTAATTTTAATGGTAAATTTTATTGTGTAGTATTATTTTGTAGTGTAGTGTAGTATATTAAGTGGTATAATCTAGTTAGTTTATTAAGTATTATGCATGAATATGCATGCATTAAGCCATAAATCACGTGTTCATACACATGTTAATTGTTTTAATTATGAATAGTTCCTATGAAAGGGTGGCTATTTGACTTTGCCGGGTCACTAAAATTTCTTCAAATTAAGGCTTGAACTAGTTAAAAGTCACTAAAAGTCACATAAATAATAAAAATGCTACTAATAGCAAATGATGATTCTCATACTAATGATAATATTAGAATGATACTAACATTAATATTAATAAGTTGGCTAATGATGCAAGTAGATTAGGGTTAGAATTATGACCTAGAGGTCGGTTGTCACATTCTCCCACCGTTTAGGAAATTTCATCCTTAAATTTTAGCTTCAATTAGATTCAGGACGGGTGGGTTTGAAGAGGTGCGGATGACTCTTTCTCATCTCGTCTTCTCGCTCCCAAGTGAATTCAGATCCTCGCCTAGAGTTCCATGTTACCTTGACTTTGGGTATGCGGCTTCATCGGAGTTTCTTGACCAACCGGTCAGTGATTTCAAAAGGTTCTTCCATGAAGTTCAGCTTGTTATTGATTCTTGCTTCTTTTAACGGTAGCTCCAGGGTTTTGTCTATCATGCACTTTTTCAAGTTTGACACATGGAAGGTGTCGTGTATGTAACTCAACTTCTAAGGCAACTTCAATTTGTATGCCACGGGGCCAATTCTTTCAAGTATTTCGAATGGTCCAATGTATCTCGGGCTTAAATTTCCTCTCTTTCCGAACCTCACAGTTCCCTTCCATGGTGCTACTTTTAGCATTACTTTGTCACCCATTTGAAATTCCAATGGTTTTCGTATCCTGTCAGCGTATTTCTTCTGTCGGTGTCTGGTAGCTCTTAATCGCTCCTTGATTTTGAAAATCTTATCGGTGGTCTCCAACATGATGTCGGGTCCCATTACTTGGCTATCACCGATCTCGTTCCAGCTCAATGGTGATCGCCATTTCCTACCATACAGGGCCTCATAAGGAGCTGCCCTTATACTTGCATGATAACTGTTATTGTAGGAGAAGTCTACTAGTGGGAGATCATTGTCCCAGTCCCTAGCAAAGTCAATCACACAGGCTCTCAGCATATCCTCTAAGGTGGTCCTTTCGCTCTGGCCGTCAGTCTGTGGGTGGTAAGCAGTGCTTAAATCTAGATGAGTTCCTAAAGCTTGCTGGAGTGATCTCCAGAAACAAGAAGTGAAACGGCTATCACTGTTGGAGATAATTGACAAAGGCATACCATGCCTGGTCACTATTTCATCGATGTACAGTTGAGCCAACTTCGTCAGGTCGTAGTCTTTTCGAATCGGTAAGAAGTGAGCTGATTTAGTTAGCCTATCCACTATTACCCATATAGCGTCATGACCCCTAAAATTTCTCGGTAATTTTGTAACAAAATCCATCATGACGTTATCCCATTTTCATTCTGGGATTTCGGGCTGCTCCAACGTTCCTGACGGTTTTTGATTTTCATCTTTTACCATAGCACAAGTTAGATATTTTCCAACATAAACAGCGATTGATTTCTTGATTCCAGTCCACCAGAAAAGTGCCTTTAGATCCTGGTACATTTTGTCGCTTCCGGGGTGAACCGAGTACCTAGATTTGTAGGCTTCGTCGAGGATTACCTATCTAATTCCCCCGTACTTCGGTACCCACGTTCTCCCTTCATATTTACATATACCCTCGCCATTCATCTCTAACCGCTTCTCCATTCCTGTTAATGCTTACTCTACTAAATTCTTTCAGCCTTGCGATAAGGTCGGTGTACATACTCATCCTTAAGGCACGGGCGCGAAGGGATTTTTCTCTTTCTTTTCTACTCAAGGCATCCGCCACTACATTGGCTTTACCGGGATGGTAGTGGATTTCATATTTGTAATTGTTTAACAGCTCAACCCATCTCCCCTGGCGCATGTTCAACATCTTCTGGTCTAGAATGTGTTGCAAACTTTGATGGTCAG
The DNA here is from genome assembly GCA_018326465.1 of Flaveria floridana. Lineage (NCBI taxonomy): Eukaryota > Viridiplantae > Streptophyta > Magnoliopsida > Asterales > Asteraceae > Flaveria > Flaveria floridana. The sequence goes on along the minus strand of BJCO01000479.1, from coordinate 934 downwards.
TGTAGATGATGCACTTTGTTCCATAGAGGTAGTGCCTCCACATTTTGAGAGCAAACACTACGGCACCCAATTCTAGATCGTGCGTTGTATAGTTCTTCTCATGATCGTTCAGTAGTCTAGATGCATAAGCAATCACCTTGTTGTGTTGCATTAGTACACATCCCTGCCCTTGACGAAAAGCGTCACAATAGATTATGAAATCTTCGACTCCTTCTGGGAGGACGAGGACAGGTGCACTACATAACTTCTCCTTAAGTGCTTCAAACGCTTCATTTTGCTCTTGTTCCCTCACAAAGGTTGTGCTCTTCTTAGTCAATACGGTCAAGGGTTGCACAATGCGCGTGAAGTCCTTTATAAACCGTCAGTAGTACCCGGCCAAGCCAAGCAATTGCCTTATCTCAGTGGGAGTTTCAAGAATTTTCCAGTTCTTTATAGACTCAATCTTGGAAGGGTCGACATGAATCCCATTCTTATTTACCACATTGTGACAACCCTCGATTTTCGGGTAATTTCTTTAGAAACCCTAGATCTTGATTTCTATGCTCAGTCTTGATTTAGAATATATAGCACTAAATAAACTAATCTAAAGACTGATTAGAGTCGTACATGTGCTTACGTTTCTATTTCATGCGTGTTCGACCATGAAAACCCGAGTCCGGCGAATGTCTGAAATAAACGCCACTACGAACCGACCGGGAAATAAATATTAACGTCATAGGTAAAAATGAGAATTTGGCCTAAGTTAATCTTAGTTACACTAATATTAATGTTATTATGTGAAGAAATGACTATCGTAACGAGAAAACCCGATAACAACATCTACACGCCTTAGTGCGACGAGGTGACTCAATCTAGCGGATAAACAATAAAATGCCCAAGTGGATGATAAAACCAAGATATGGGGCATGTAAATAGTCATTTTGGACTAGAATTT
>BJCO01000478.1:0-13684 GCA_018326465.1 Flaveria floridana | reverse complement strand
TATATATATATATATATATATATATATATATATATATATATATATATATATATATATATATATATTCAGTGACTTGAATTATTAACAAGTGATTAAAATGATACATATGTAATCTTTGGTTTTTCAAGCAAGAAAACATTAAAACCATGCTTAATCCAAGGTTTACAAACAAAACCACGCGTGCTCGAGTTAAAATTTTATACCTCAAAATGTTAACCGCACCCCCATGTTTCACGAGGCACACCCCCATGTTTAATAGTTTTTCTTAAAATGTCAAACTTTTAACTATTTTTAAACATAAGTTGAACAAATATGGTGTTATGTCTTATGAAACCCATGTTTGTTATTAACGTAATGAAACTATTCCAGAAATTTATTTTATATAGTTTAACTTATTTGTTTAATATTTCAGGATAAAAAATTATCCCCATTTATAATTCGAGGGAAGCCGTGAAAGATGGTATCGTGACAGACTACAAAGACTGTTACAAAGGGCCAAAAAATCATATCTACAAGTAAATGAAGAAATCTTGGTGGCTGTCGGACAGCTCGAAAGATATAATAATTTATTGAGTGTTACAATGGAAGTGTGTGTTTTCATAAAACAAACCTTCTGTCTATAAACTGACTATTGAATTTTTGGTATCTTTCAAATTTAGCATGAAAGACTTTGACCCATGGGATGATGAAGCAGTTTAATCCAGCCTTGGGGGACGTTGGTGAAAAACATCCATCACCTTGTTCGATGTCTATTTAGGTATCTATACAGAACAAGAAATGGAGGAGGAAGAAATATCAGGAATGCCAACATACCATATCTTTCTAGATGAGGAAAGTAAAGATGTGAAAAGTGGTGCCATGAGAAAAACATTTTGGGAGAGAAATGGAACATGGGTGTTCAACTCGAGTAAAACCAAAAGCAGTTAGATATGAGACCCGCTGCTACGTTACATACATCGGTTACTTAGCCATTTGATAACAACTCGTGGTCAAAGCAAGGGAGTTATTAGTTTGAGAGACTTATTCATTTTGTGTTGTATGGTGAATCAATTGCCATACAATGTTGAGTATTTATTTTGTAATTTGTTTGCTAGAAATGCAACTGCAAGTGCTCCAACACTCATGTTTTGAGGAAGTTAGATTCTAAACCTATACGAGAGATATGGGTGTAACACGGAGGGAACTGAAGGAGTAATGTCAGGACTGTTGGATTTGAGCATTTGCATGAGTATGTACATGATAACAAACCTACCAAATGGACAGCCGAGGTTTGTGGACAAAAAGGGACAAATCTGGGATCTGGAGGATCCCGAAGAAATCATTATGGACCTCGATATGCCGGCATAGCATGAAGAAGCTGGGGCTTCCAGTTCACAGGCTGATGAATTCCCGAGTATGTTAGACCTTTATGAAGCAATCCAAACCACCAATAACCATGCAAGTCAGTCTTTTGAATAGGCACAACAAGCACTCAACCGAGTTGAAAATCTGCATTCCCGAGTCAATGACCTGAGCAATGATGTCACGTACATCAGGAACCGAATGTATCACGAGTAGGGGATATCCCGCCACAAAGCCCTTGAAAACCGTATCACTTTCGAGGGCTGAGCACAGCTGTTTCATGCCAATATATCTTTTAATATATGTCATTTTATTTTATTTTATGTATTTAGGGTTTTAATGTTTTTAATAAATTGATAATATTTCAGGTGCTCCCGAGGATTCTCACAATTTAAAGCGATTAAGGGTTCCAAGCACAAGTGTTAAATTCATCATTTTTAGGGGAGTTATTTAGTTACCTTTCCCTGTTTTAATTTTTTAATCACATTGGGGACAAAGTAAATTTTAAGTGTGAGGATGGGTAATTCACACATTTAACAGTTTGCTAAAAAGGTCCAAATTGAAAAATTTTATAAAAATCAATTAACCATTAAGTTCTGTAACAAGAAACCAAGAATGTAAACAATTTTTGATAAATCAAATTATAAATATACATTTTTGGAAAATAAATAAGTAAATAAATGACGTCCAAATAAAATTGAAAAATATTTCTTGTGATATCCTTAAAAGTAATGAGTTAGTAAAAATATTTAAACATGTAAAATAAAACACTTTTACCCAATTCCATCCGTATATGAGTTTATTTTTTAGCCTTAAACAACTTTTGCATTCATGTAATTTTACTTTCATTCTGGATATAATTGAGGGTGTCTTATAATACGTATAATTAGAACTAGCTTTGTGTATTTATTTCAAAACCTTAATTAGAATTTATTTCATAAAAATGAGACAGGCATTAGGAAACCTTAAACATTTAAGCCCCAGCTATTTTCTTTTAACTTTTCTTAACCGAACATCAACCCTAGTTAGCCCTGCTGAGCTTAGACGTTGTTATTTGTCGATTACCCAGACCACTAAGTCGTTTAACCAAAAAGCCTTCAACAAAGACCATTTTTCATTAAATACACGTTTTTTGCTTATTATAAAAAAAGAGGAAAAAAATTGGTCTTTTACCGGCAGACCTAAAAGATCTAGAATGCACTCTTTTGATTTTAATTTACTTTGTTGTTTTCACCACGCAAAATCGGAACTTCCCCCGAAAATCCGCGAACAAATTTTCAACCTCACGTTCGACGCAAGAAAGAAATGACAAAATAAGAAACAAGTTTCCCCATTTTGTGGAATTTCAAAAAGCGCTATAAAGAGGCGGGAAAAAGATACAAAAGATGGCCGAACTGTGGAAATTGTTCCCACAATGAAAAATGGAAAAAGAACCATACCGAGTCCCAATACGAATACACGGAACTGATCAAATTGGGTGCTATTAGGCTTAAAGCCGAACACTCCTTATAAAAGGAAAGTTTTATGTATCTTCGGGTGAAAGACGAAGTAAGGTTTTTAAAAGCAAAATATGGTTTTGACAATCTGACCTTAAACGAGTCCTCAAATTAGCATATCCCTTCTAGCTTGTAGTATTGTATAGGGAGCCTTAAACTGCTTTCCTTATAGTTTATGTTAGAAAAATAAGCCAAGACCATCGTCTTTAGGATTTATCCACTTTTTCCAAATAATCCATACTCGAGCCCGAGCCAAGTTACAACCCATCAAAGACCTAATTATATATACAAGTATAAATCTAAGTAGGTGTAGATTTGATCCCTTAACAAGCATATGATTTCACACGTATTCATACTAGGCAATTGAGCGTATTAGTCATACTTAATCTTGATTATGACTCCATATATTTAAGCCGAGTGTGAGTGTATCTTGTGAGAAGTGTGGTTTTTTACTTGCTAATAATATTTACTAACTAATATATTGCTTGCTAGGATATCATTTTACATATGCTTAAAATGTTTACATTTGGATGAAATAATGTTTATTTGCGGATTTCCTGAAAGACATATTTATTATTTGATTTATTTGGTTTTTGGTGGAATTATCATTTTAAGTGATTTTGCTTGAGGATAAGCAAAGTTCAAGTATAGAGATGTATGAAGTGCTCTAAATTATACATAAAAATCCTATCAAAAGCACATATATCTTCCTTAAAAGGATGATTATGTACTTAACATTTTTAAATTGTGTTTTCAGATTTTAAAAAGGGCAAGATGGACAAAAGAAGCATATTTGACAAAAAATTAAAGAAATCCAAACTTTGGATTCCAAGCATGGGCTCGTGCTTCATTAAGCACGCCCCTATGACTTGCCTAAAACACACCCCTGCTTAGATTGGCACACCCCTGTGTTTAGACATCTGACAAAATAAAAAGTACCATCCCCAAAAGGAGTCACGGGGCCGTGGCCCATGAGTCACGGGGCTGTGCCCCACCTCAAACACGGGGTCATGCCCCATTTAACACGGTGTCGTGCCCGACACTCTCTACACGTACGAACCGGCCAACTTTCGTAAGCATTGTACTAGCACAGGGTCGTGCTTAAACACTCTAGAAAGCATATAAATAGAGGCCTAATTTCACCATTTAGGCAAGATTAGGAGAGTAATTATGCTGAATTCTCTCAGGAATCAAGACTTAAAGATCATTTAGTGGCTCGGGAGGTGACTTGGAAGAAGCTCGAGATTGTCTAAACATCATCCATTATGGATCACCAGTTTGATTATTCCGTATCACTAATGATTTCATATATATCTTCTATGTTACTTATTATGTTCAAGTTCATTATGAGCTAAACTCTCATTATCATCCTAATTGGATGAAGTTTATGTAATGTGTGATGAACTAATGGTATGATTTATATTTTGTTAATGCTATGGTAATCTTGGAAAAACTTTTAATGGGTAGCATCTACATGTGAACTTTTGATGGGTAGCATTTATATTTAAACTTTTGATAGATAGCATCTACATTTGAACAGGGAGTTATAAACTTATGAATTGTAATTGTGAATGTCATACAATGTTGAAAAAAGTATGAACTAACTTTTATTCGCGAAACCAGTCTTCATAATAACTCCATGGCTAATGAACTAGAAATGGTTATTAGAAATCATATCACCTTAACTTTCTAATTATTTGCGGGTTCCCTTTTATTAGTATGAGAAATCTAAAGTAATTGTTATGGTTTTCTAAAATTAATGGCATGTTAGAAAGGAACCTGATCAACTCTCTTTTTAACATTAAGTCATGTTTTTAGAAATCGCATGTCAAAAGGTTATAGGAGATTTACCTACATTACTAGTGGTTTTGGTTTATTCAGTAAGTTTCTCCTGATGATGTCCTAGTCACTATGGAGCAGATATACTAGAAATTGCACCGGCTCACATTTATAAATATTAACATAATTACTTTAATCAATATCTTTAAACACACCACCAATTCATCACAGTTATATAAGTGTAATCTAATTAGGATGATAGCCTTTATTTCTTGGTTTTAAATCTAAAAGTTTCAATCTTGCTTTTACTTTATTTTAATTATTGTTTTTAAACCCTAAAACTCTTGATTACAGTAATGCAACTTATTATTTTCTCAAACAAAAAAATTCTAATGTGATAGTCAATCATTAAGGCTATTGAGTAGGCTCAGTGTATCCACTGATTGATACTCGGTTCTTACCATCACTATATTACCATACGACAAGTACACTTGTTTTTTGTGTGTGTGGTTTATTATTAGTATAACCAATTAAAACTGAATCTGTGTGAAAATCTTTATAAAAATATATATACCTTTCATATGCATCATCCGTCCATTAAAGAATTTTACATTAGTAGGGAAGTCCACCAAGGTTATCCTCTTACTTCTTTTCTTTTTATTGAAGTAATTGAATGACTTACTTGCTAGATGAAAATGAATTGTGATCATCAACTTTTTCAAGGTATTTCTCTTTCTAATAAATGGTATTGCCTTATCTTATTTGATATACACAATTACTTTCTTTGGAAAATGATATGCAATTAACATCATTATTTGAATTAGATTCTTAAATGTTTTATCTTGCCTTCTATTTGAAAGTAAATCTTCATAAGAGCAAAGTTTTTGTCTTGAGTGGGAAGTTTGATGGAATCTTGAGACCTGAAAGTTTTTAAAAATACGAACCGCCAATTTTCCATTCACGTATCTTGGTCTCCATATTATAGCCAATATGAATTTGAAACCTAATTTTAGAGAAGTTTCGTATCAAATTTGAGTGCTTAGAAGACTAAACTTTTTCTTCTGGTTGTAGTCTTAATGTTTTGATGTCGGAGCTTGGGAGTACTCACTTTTTAATTGTTTACTTTTTATGCCCATAATAAAGTTATTGAAAACATGGAATCCTTGAGGATTTTTGTTGGGAAGGGATGAAATTTAATAGGAACTTAGTTGGGTTGCATGGAGCTCCATATGTTAGATCAAAAGATGATGATGGTCTTGGATCTTTAAAGTTAGCTCTTCTTGTTAAGTGGTGGTGAAGGCTCAAAGCGGATGAATATTGCTCATGGTCCTATTGTATTAGAGCTATTCATAATATATGGTTGTAAAAAAAGCTTACTAGGTTTATGATTTTACATTTGTAACATTTACAAGGATTTACAGATTCAAGCATCCCTTATGTAGCTTTCTTTAAAGGGGAATTGGATTGATAAACAAAACGTTCTTTTAAAAGGATAAGTGGTGTGGGAGGTTGGTCGTTACAAACAAGTATCCATATTTTTATGTTAACCAATTCGATAAATATCGTTTAGTGATGCAGAAAGCATCTAAAAGGGTAAATGAGGACGTGGGCATGCTTCTTCCTTGGGATATAAAGAGAGTTGAGAATGAGTAGAGAATCTACAGAGTTGATCAAATTGATCAAGGATATTTTAAGAACCTAATTCTTCGATTAGTCATTTTTGAAAATGGATCAGGGGTTGGACACTTTTCAGTTAATTCACTAAAGAAAATTATGACAGGTGTTTTCAGTATGTAGGTAAAGTGGATTCCGCCGAAGGTTCACAGTTTTCTATAATGTATAATGCAAAACCAGATCATGCTTTTCGAGTATCTTATTTTCTAGCAAAGTGGTGTTAGTCCCTTACATCACATGTCTTTTGTATGACTAGGTCGATGAGGAGAACCTCTCGAATGTTGTATGGGTTTGACTTGGTTCTTGGAGTGATCAATTACACTCATCTCATTTAACATGTTAGATCTTCTTTTCTTGCTTTATGATACTTCAACACTTAAACACCGAAACAAGATGAGACAACCCTCATCTATTTGGTGGATTTAGAAGACAAGAAACACATTACTATTTATAATGAAAACATGTCCCATTTGAAGATGTCAGAGACTTGTGCTATTTAAATTGTCAGAGAAAATCAATCTCTATTTATTTAACTAGATCAATTACAAGACAATGACTAGTAACATGTCTTACTTAGATTGCTGACGTTCTCTGTCTCTTTTTCATATTCTAGCTTATAACGCATTGCTAGCGTCTTACTAGTCTTCTAATGTTTTAAAACTCAAAGTAATGGAATATTAAAAAGCCCCGACATCAACAAAAAGGAGTGGGTGAGAATTTATGATTCTTGATGACATCAAGAAATGCCAAAATGGGGTCACCCACATCATACATGTACAAAACATGATAATGGGTATTCACCATCGCATGCCAAATAGAACTACAATCGAGCAAGTGGACATCTTCCGAGGTCTAGGGTTTCTTTGTCTATATATACACCACAACCACACATAACATCTCACATTCAATTCATTTCATTTCATTTCGATGATATATTGATATATCCCCCTTCAAATCACCAACCTTTGTCGCTTTACCCTGAAATCCCCGATATTTCTTCCGACATTTCTCGTTGATTCGTTTATAAACAGTCATAAGAACCGATTGGGGTCTGATTTCGATCGAATTTTCAAGAAATATTGGGTTCTTTTGTTGGGTTTCGAATAATGAGGTTGATGCAGGAGGATATGATTGGGTACGAGAGCGAAGAGGAGAGGGAAATGGAATCGAGTAGTAACTGTGGGTCGATCGTTGAATTAGGGTTTCAAGAGAATTTGAAGAAGGTGGTTGTTGTTGGTTATGCTCTTACATCGAAGAAGATCAAGAGCTTTTTGCAGCCGAAATTTGAAGGTTTGGCTAGGTAATTTGTGAATCATGCTTTCCAATTTATCCCAATTGATCAAATAAAGAAAACCCTAATCTTATTTCTTGATTTCAATGATAAATTTTACTTTTTTTTCTTCTTATGTGGTGATATGAACTGTAATCTTGCTTTGATTTGTTCTGATGTCTTAATGATTGTATTTTGTTAGTGAGGAGGTGATATGTACACCTAAAATTGTTACTTTTACACACAAGTCACAAACTACATTGTTTTAGTGATTGGTACTGTAACTTTAAAGTAGTTGTACCTTTTGGTGTAAGGAACATTTGTTTTGGTTATAAATTTCACATCCATTGGATGGTGGGATTTTTATACTTTTCTAGAAAGATTCTTGTTTGTGAATATTCATATACCTGTTTGACATTCGACATTAGATTCAGAACTTTTTGGGGTCATAATAGAGCTCACCTACTTCATCATTGATAATATTAGTTAGATATTATTGTTAATAGAGCCGGAAGGTTAACCCGCACATGACGTGTGAGAAATAACTGTTTTGAGTATCTTGTGCAATAATTGAATTGCATCTTTTATGGTTTTGTGTTTTAGGTGATATTGTTAAGATTAAATAATATTGAGTCGATTTAGATTAGCTTTCTTAGACTATGTTAGATTAGATTTTCTTCAAATGTTGAGTTAGTTGTCTCGAGTAAGTTAGGTGGTTAAATCAGTTGAGTTTATTAGGAAGATAATCACTTAGTATAATAAGTGGTCATTTGTGATGTAGGTGAATAAGAAAAGACACAGATATATCTACAATTTTAATATTCTCTTTAGCTTTCTTAGACTAGGTCAGATTGGACTTTCTTCAAATATGAATCTTTATCAAGCCACGATTTGAGTTAACACGATTTAAAGTTTCACAATAAACTAAATTATTGCAATCTTGGTTGTGATGGTTGCAGGAATAAGGGGATATATTTTGTCGCTATTGATCATACAAGGCCTCTTTCGGATCAAGGTCCTTTTGACATTGTGTTGCATAAGGTCAGTGCGGCCTATTCTTCATTATTGGTCTGAATACATATGCCATCTTCAATGGTGAATTTTTCATTCTATTTTCATTTTTTTCTTGAAAATATTTTTAATATTTGATAGACTGACTAATTCTTTGTTGTGCAGATGTCTGGGAAGGAATGGCAACAAATTCTTGAGGTTGGTCTTCTTAACCATCATCTTTATTGCAGTACCACGTATAATGTTGTTGTAATATCTTAGTCATTGTATACACATAAAAATAAATATAATATTGAAAATCGGCAAAATTTCATTTTGATACCCTAAACTTGATTGTCTTTCTACCCTGAGCCTGGTTTTTAACAAGGCCCTATGCTACAGACTTAGTCGACTCACTAATGAGTTGTTTTTAGGGGGCGAGCCTTGGAGCAAAGGTAAGTTTGCTGCCATAGGACTTGGAGGTTACGGGTTCGAGTCGTGTAACCAGCCTCTTGTAGAAATGCAGGACAAGGATGCAAACATCATGCCCAAGTTGGCCTGACGCCCTCGGACCCTGCACATGAGGGAGCCTTATGCGCCGGGTTTTCTCTTTATGTGACGTAGTTAAGTTGACTTGCTAATGAGTTGTTTTTTGGGTAGTATATGACATAGTTAAGGCAAATCCAAGTACTAAAATCTACCTTGACCTTAAAAATACATTTTTATCTTAATTTTAACTACTTTATGTTACTAACATTTGAAATATGTATATGTGTTCTATAAATTTTTTTCCAAATTTACTTGTTATTTATACTAAAATTAATGTAGATTATAAAGTATCATTTTTGTTAAAATAAAATATTTATTTGATATTTAAGCAACTTTTAACTGTAAAATTTCTACTATTATCTTTTTAAAGTATGGTTTTATTATTTTGTTTGTAAAATATTTTAGACATGATCAAAACTAAGATTAGTTCAGCTATTTATATTTTGTGACTAAATGAAAAGATACAACAAATTTGTTGAGAACATATTTTAGTAGAAAAATATACAAAGTCTTGTGAAACCATATTGATTCTTTGAGCTTATATGTAGTTTGAGATTTATATTTGTTTATAAATGCATCATCGATTCTCTGACTTATGTTATATACTATGAGTTTTTATGTAACCACGATTGTTCTGTTACCTTTTGTTTATACTTTATAGTTGATATTATACAATAAAGAGAAATTATACTACAATTTTACTATAAATAAATACTATGAGTTCTTATGTAAGTATGTAACCACGATTGTTATGTTACTTATTGTTTATACTTGATATTATACAATAATAAAAAAATATAAAATAATTTATTATAAATTAAATACTTACTTTTGGTTGATTTTTATTTTTGTAGGATTATCGGCTGACACATCCAGAAGTTACGGTTCTTGATCCTCCAGATGCTATACAACATCTTCACAATAGACAATCTATGCTTCAGGATGTAGCTGATCTGGACTTTTCTGATGCATATGGTAATTTCCTTACCAAAGTTCATTTATATAAAGTTTTAAGTTATCAGAAGAATTTGTTCTCAAATGTTAGCACGGATGCAGGTACAGTAGGTGTCCCGAAACAATTGGTAATTGAAAAAGATCCATTATCCATCTCTAATGCTGTTAAGAAGGCAGGATTAATCCTTCCTCTCGGTATGTTCCCATACTTTTTTTGAATTTAGTTGTGTTTTATTGTAATCTCTGTCAGTATATTCATCTTAATTTTATGCATGTTGCAGTTGCAAAGCCGTTGGTTGCAAAGTCACATGAGCTATCACTGGCTTTTGATGAGTATTCCCTTGCGAAGCTAGAGCCTCCCCTTGTTCTTCAAGAGTTTGTGAACCATGGTATGCGATTGCAATTAACTTATCTCGTAATTATTTTTACTGATGTTATAGGGTCAAATTTATATATATCCTGAAAACTTGCATAATATTGTATTTACGCTACTACAAATATCAATAAGTATACCATCTAATATGTTAAAATATTATGTTTACCTGTTTCATTGAATACGGTTTGCAATATGACCATGATACCTTTTCCTTTCTTCTTACACTCCAAACTTTGATCCTAATTCAAGTTTTAAGGGAAGGATATAACTGTCATAAATTTGAAAATGGGTATACAATATTATGATTTTTTGTTGGGTAATAATAATATTATACCAAGTTTTGAGGGGTATATATGAAATTATCCCTATACTGGATATGTTGATTGTTGAAAATAAAATGGTTGTTAATGGTGTGAATTTAGGAGGTGTTTTGTTCAAAGTGTACATTGTTGGGGATGCAATCAAGGTTGTTAGGCGTTTCTCCTTACCTGATGTGAGCAAGCGTGAGCTGTCAAGAACTGTTGGTGTATTTCGGTTTCCAAGGGTCTCATCTGCTTCACAGTCAGCAGATGATGCAGATTTAGACCCATGCATCGGCGGTAAATTTTGTGGCTTTGCCTCATGAAAATCTTAGAAAGGCACTAATCACCTATGTTGAAGTACACAATAACCTGATATGTTTTCTATATTCTCTTGCAGAGCTTCCTCCACGGCCCTTACTTGAACGCCTTGCTAGAGAACTTCGTCGTCGTCTGGTATTCAATCACTTCCAACTTTTTATAGAAGAAAACAAGTAAAAAGTAGAATTGCCCAAAATAAGTTGCTATTTGGGGTAATTAAGCCTAAATAAACCCGTCTTACTGATTTTCTTTGTTATTCATATATTGTTTGGTGCAGGGGCTTCATCTGTTCAACTTGGATATGATTCGTGAGCATGGAACCAAGAATCGGTTTTATGTAATCGATATAAACTATTTTCCTGGTAATTTATGCTTTTCAAATACTTATCCACAAGCTGCTTTTAATAGCTTTTGTACCTGAGTGTTGACCTTATGAAACGGTTTGGATGTTACACTTTCAGGGTATGGTAAAATGCCAGAATATGAGCATATTTTTACAGATTTCCTTTTGAATTTGGCTAAAAGCAAGTACAAAAAACGGTCTATCAGCATACCTTAGATGATTTACCTCCAGATTATAATAAAGTCCGATCACCAACAAGTGTGTTCGAAGTGGTTAGTGCCTGAAGGCAATTTAACCATGAAGTTGTGGCCAAGTATGCACAAAAGGCTGTGAGATTCAACTGGTTTTCTTGATGTTATTGCTGAAGAAAGGTAGGAATTGATTCATTTCACCATCTTTTAAATGTAGCAAATGTGAACCAACTGTTTGCATTGTGGTGTAAATATTGATTTGGAATTTGGTCATGGTGACTTTGTATATACTTTCTTACTGCATTTAACCAGTTTTCCTGTGCTTTTTTCATCTTCTATACGGTAGCGATTTGTTAAAACTAGATTCAACACACGAACGATGACTTGACCGAACGAGGTCTCAAGCAATCATCTTTTTAATGCAAAAATATTGGTACAGTTTAGACTAAAATAGTAGAAATTGTAGTTAAAGGGTCTAATGTGAAGTCCCCTCCCATATGTACCCTTCCAAAATATTGGAGTGTTTCTAAACGTATTCAACCTGGCCCTAATCTATTCAAACAAAAGCCAAACTCGTGAATTTCTTGTTAGAAATTCGGCTTTTACTTTTTGTTGCATGAATGGCATCAAGTCTTTCTTGTTACAGTTGACTTTTGTGGTCAAAAGCAGCGACTGGTCAAAATTCAAGATTTTGGCTTAATATAAGTCTTGTTTAGAATACTGATGAACCCATTAAACTTGATATAAACGGGATTAGGTCCTCTATAAAACTGATATGAATTTTGCATTTGATAATTTGAAACTTTGAAGAGAAAACAAGTCAAGATTTAGGTTCGTTTTAAGAAAGAGATGCTGTTTTATGTCACTTTGGCATCATTGTCCATTAGCTTTGAATTTGATGCTTTTTCTGCAATCCCTTTACATAATGAATTCGATTTGTTTCACTTACATTTGCCTTCGAATTACTACGAACACATGACATTATAACATATATGTAATAATAGATGGTTGCAAAGGAATATTATTATTGGTACGTTTTATATAGAATGCTTGACTTATGTTTTAGCAAGAATAATAGATGACTTGATGGCATGTAGACACTTCGATCAAAACTTGAAGTGAAGATGAAAACTGGTGACAAACTAAGTGTAAAAATGAAAGTCGAAAATGTTACTGGACAAATTAGCAAAATGAGGGCAAATCAAGTGTAAATATTTGATATTATGTTACTAGAATAGGCATTAGTAATAAAAATAAAAGTCGAAAGTGTTACTGGAAAAATTAAAAAAATATAGATTATCTTATTGGTCAATATGTGACCGTTCGGGTTATTAACATCTATTTTTCTTTTAAAAATTCATTTTTAAACTTGTGTTTTAAATCAGGATGCCATTACACATGGCGTTTTAGCAATTTTATACATGGCGGTTTTCCTTTTAAAAATTCATTTTTTTGTGGTGTTTTAGCGTTAATTTTCAACATGATTTTTAGTTTGAATCATTGTATTTTTCAAATGCATGTCAATTTGAACTTGTCGTTTTAGGCATGGAGCATGGCATGTTAACATTTATACATGGCATTTTAGTTCTTTAATTCCCTTTTATTTTCAACATGGTTTTATTAGTATGAATAACCGTGAGTTATGACAAGGACACAAAGCCGTGAAAAAAAGTTAATGGCATTGCCACAAACATGTGTGTTAAAGTAAATAAAAAGTGAGACTTTATATAAAAAACGAAGTTGTCACAAACTCATTAGTTGTGGCAAAATCGTTGATAATATTTAAAAGTCAATATAAGAAAAAAGGACACTGTTAAAATTTAATGTCGGAACGTCGATAGAAATAGGCACGTCATAACGAAAAATCAAAAGGTTATAAATATTAACATAGACTAAAAAGAAAACTTAGAAATTTGTATTTTATAAAAAATTATATGTTAAGAGTTAGAGGGAAAAAAAATTAAAAAAACCAAACTATGAAAATCTTGAATCAATTTTGACGATTTCTACGATCGTGCGTGGATGACCGGTGCATATGATGTACAAAAGATTTGCATGTTCCCTTTTAGTAATTTTAATATTGAGGCTGCTTAAATTATTC
>BJCO01000477.1:0-14799 GCA_018326465.1 Flaveria floridana | reverse complement strand
ATCCACGTTTTCAGCAGCATACAAAAGGTAGTTTGTATGTCATGTTTCGGTTGTTATTTGTTGTTGATAGCTAGTTCAAACACATATTAATGATCCTTATGTTCTTGGGTTTGTTGTTGTTATGAAATGAACTTTATTTTCGGCTTGCAAATGAACATATTATGGTATTTATCCGCTGCGTTTTTTCAAGTTTAAATGGTTAAACTAGTTTGATTTGGTCCAACAGACCCAACAAAGTCTTTATCTTGATTCTTCCAATTGTTGTACTTCGGAAGGAGAACTACTTAGTCTCGGAAGACTTAGTGCTTCCTTTGGAAGTTCTTCATTCTTAAGCTTCGAAAGATCTTTAACTTTGCTTCAGAATTGCATCTTTGTCTTTAGAAGCCTTTGCTTAGATGTACTCAAAATCTTCTAAGTGTAGTTTTGCTTGCACCAACCTCATCTGATCCAACAATTAGTAATATTATAGTTTTAGGTTTTATGATTTTAGTTAATTTAGATGGTTAAAACCATGTCAGATTGATTCAATAATACTAGAAAATGGTTCTTGAATCTACTAGCAAGTATTCTGGACTTAAAAGGACTAAAATAACTTTTTGCAAAAAATGGTTCATGCAAAAACTTTAAAATAATCATGAATAAATACGAAAACTTTTGATATTCCTGTAGAATAAAAAGTAGATTATTTAGTATAAAATGAAAAAAACTTAGATCTATAAGCTTAAAAGCAAATAATTGAAATAAATCATTAAAGTAACGAAAACTTATAAAGAAAAAACTTAAAATCGAACTACAAATTGAGAAAACATATAAAAATTCAAAGAAAGTGAAAACTATCAAACTAGGTTTAATATGTGAAAACTAAAACCTTTTGCAAACACTATAAGTGGCTAATCAAAATGTTATGGCATACACTACTGTAAGGTTATAATGCTGATGGAATCAAAGCAACCACAAAGCTTTCAGCATGCATGCATGATGTACATAGTAGAAGTTACTTCGGAAGTTTTATACACTTCAGAGAAAAATATTTTAAGTTTAAAGTCTTCTGAAGCTAAAGACCAAATCTTTCGAAGGCCAAGATGAAGTCTTCTAAAGCTTCAAGGACAAAGTCTTCCGAAGCCAAGAGACTGAACACTGATTTCTTCCAAAGACAGAAAGACATGCTTTTTGTGATCAACTTTTTTATAAAACTGACCAACTTTCTACTGCCACTCTAAAGACTCACCAAATTGTATAAGTTGGTAAAAAGGTTTATGCTTTTGTAAACTATAGATTATGGTTTGAAGTCCATAGCATTTTACTTTGTACCATTTATACTTTTTATAATAGATTAGGATGTGAGTTATGGCATGTCATAGTCAAAAGTCAAAAGGCAATTTGCCTTTTGACTATACATTTATCTTGTTGTCTAAATTAGTGTTTCAAGCTAGCTTTCAAAGTATAATCGGTTGTAGGATGAAGTATAAAGTATCTCAGGTTCTTGTATTTATCTTATGCTTTATAACACTTGTAACAGAACTTGAGAGCAATATACAACATTCTTGAAAACCATACTTATCTTGTTCTTGCTCTTTGTTCTATCTCTTTACTTGCTTGTGTTCTTTGTATCTCTTAAATAAACCCGGTACCCTATTTGATCTGTTAGGTGTTCATATCCTTATTGTAAGACTAATTGTATTGACCACCCCTTAAATGGTCCTACAATTGGTATTAGAGCATGTTAGGATCTTAATTATAAGATCTTACCATCTTAAATCCTCTCAGTTTCATAAATCACTTAACCTCTAAAATGGCATCTCTCTTAAAGGCTGATATGGAAACCAGTAGTATGACAATGTCTCCACTGATCACTCCTGATGAGTTTGATACTTAGTGCCAAAGAATGAAAGGCTTCATCAAGTCTCAAGACAGCAGGACGTGGGGATCTGTTGTCTTTGGACCACATGTACCATGCACTTCTTTAGCTGCTACTGGAGGTGGCATGATACAAAAGAAAGTGGTTGACTACTTTGAAGAAGACTGAAAGAAGATATACGTAGATCAGAAAGCCATGACCGCCCTTCAAATTGCTCTTTCCAAATCTATCTACAGAGGCTTAAAGAAGTGCAAAACTGCTAAGAAACTATAGGATGCACTGAAGCTAATATATGAGGGGCCTAATGAAGCTAAAGAGAACAAGAAAAACCTTTTAAACCAGCAGTTTGAGAATTTCACCTTCAAGACAGGTGAAATTATGACTCAACAATACTATAGGTATGTTAAGATTGTGGATACTCTAATGGATATTGGAGTAACTCTTGAGAATAGGGACATTATAAGGAAGTTCATGTCCTCTGTTCCTAGACAACGGACACACTATTATGTGGTCATTAAGAGGATTGAAAACTTTAAGCCCCTTACTCTCACTAAGTTGTATGGTATACCCTGTGGATACCAGATGGAGATGAACATGCAAAATCCATTTGGTAATTCCAACAATCAACAGAGTTTTGCCCTTCATGTGGTTGAAAGGGACTATAGAGAACCACAACATCATCTCATTTGCTACCCTGACAACTCATAAAAGGGCCCTTTCATCACCTTCCCGGAGACACCAAGGGAGAGATACATCCATAAAAGCCCATTCCAAGAGACAAGCTCATCACAAGCCTTTATGTCTGCTGATGAAAGCCAAGGCAACTTCCTCTTCACCCTTGAAGATTTGGACTGCATTCATCCAAATGATCTGGAGTACATGGAGACTATCCAATAGATGATTCTTCTCACTCATAGAGCCAAGAAATTATACAAGAGGATGGGGATGAAGTTTCCAAGAAACGTATCCAGTGGAAAGTTTGGGCTGGATAAAAACAAAATGAAGTATTACAACTTTAACCAAATGGGACACATTGCTAGGTAGTGTAAAGCACCCAGGACAAATAGTGGCCAAACACAACCCTGACCAAACTACACTGAGGGAGCTCCACACACTAAGAAGCCCAAGCAACAAGTTACAGTTGTTGTTTAAGAAGTAGGCTTTAATAGGAGCTTCCAGGTTGAAGATGCATCTCCAAACCAAGCACTGATGGCTAATCATGAAGAAGCCAAGGTATTGGAACATCGTTGTACCATAGAATGCATTGCTAAATTTATTAGATATAGGTCCTATAACTTAGAGATATGATCTGACCTAGACTCCTTAAACATCCTAAAAGCTTATTTCAAAAGAGCTAAAAATGATTACAAACTTAAAATAAAAGATGTGAAGAAAACAATTTCAACTCTTAAGCATGATTATACCAACTACAGGGCTCAGATCAAAAATCTCTTCACTAAGATAACTGAATGCCAGGATGAGCTTGTAATTAGGAAAGCCAGGGCAGAAAAATGTGTTGTTGAAGAAGAGACCTTCAAGAACATGATATCCTCATCCTTGAATGCAAAGGTGTGTTATCAGAACAAGCGGGGACCGGAAATTACTTAGATAGCTCCTCCACACACTCTATTATCTGTAAGATCTCTAAGGTGTGGAACTTGTTAAGATGAGCTTCCCCTCATACACCCTATTGAAGAAGAGGATGAAGAGGAGGTAATGATGGATGGATCTGAGATGAGTTAAGAATATCATCCTAAGAATGATCATTATTCTCCTGAGGAGAGGAAGGAACCAGGAATGAAAAAGTCTAAAAGGAAGAACTTGATCAGAGCAGGTAAAAGAATATCAAAGAAGTCTTAAGAGATCAAGGCCATTTTCAACTCCAAGCAGAAACAAGTCTTCATATCTGCAGGGTTTGAAGTGGTAAAGGTTGAGGACTCAACTATGAACTCTAGTACCAGGAGTTCTAGTTCATGTCCAACTCATCCCTGTCAAGGAAAAAAGGCTGATCAGCTATGTAACACTACTACACAGCCTAAACCATCCACTTCCAAAAGCAAGCCTCATCCTAGATAGCTTGTTACAGCATTCGAGAAGATGAAGATGGAGATGGAAAGTGATCAAGCTCATCTTTCTATTCACCAGAAGTCTCTTAGAAGGAAGCCAGCTGATCGCATCATGTGTGTTGGTACTTCACATCTCACCAAGAATTGTATCTATAATCCCAAAAGTACTATGCACATGACCAAGAAGAAGACTTCTAAGAAGAGGAAGAAGAAGAAAACTTCAGAAGGAAAATATCTTTCTTTTGGAAGCTCCAAAGTGGAAATAAAAACAAGTGAAACTTGCCTTCGGAAGAAAATTTGGTCTCGAAAGAAAAGGAATGCTTCCGACGCACTAAAGCTTGCTACAGTGAAAGCAAGATCTTCCGAAGGCCCAGCCTCCAAAAGTTCGGAAGTTGTCTAAACTTCTGAAGTGTTGAAGGTCAAGTCTAATCTGCCAAAGATGGTGTGGAAGATAAAGGAAGACCAAGTGACTGGAACTTCTTCATCAACAACAGCAGATGATCCTTAAAGTCTTCAGATCGGATCAATCACTGTTGCATTGTCTTCAGTCCATTTTAACAAGCCCAAGACCAATGAGGCTTGGGTTTACAAATGAAACTAACCTTCTCTTTTTATGCAGGAACAGCTAAAGACTAAGAAGAATGTATGGATCATAGATAGTGATTGTTCCAGGCATATTACAAGCAATAGCTATTTTCTTTAAAACTTTGAGAAAATTGATAGAGGACCAGTTGCTTTTAGAGGAGATGTAGGAGGTTACGTTACTGGAAGGGGACGGGTCATAAATGGTAAGCTCAACAATAAAAATGTAAACTTTATTAAGGAGCTTGGGTACAAGTTATTGATTGTATCCAAATTTTATGATCAGATACACAACATGCTCTTCACTATGCATGAGTGCATTATTCTCAAGCCTAGAGTGGTTATTCCTCAAGAGCATATCCTACTCAAAGCCCCCAGGAAAGGGAACATGTACAAGATGGATTTGAATAAAACATCTCCCTCAAGAGAAGTTTCTTGATTTCTATCTAAAGCAAATAATGATGAGTCTTTCCTTTGGCATAAAACAATATGCCATGTAAAATTTAATATAATTGAATAAATTGATTAAGAATGATTTGGTAAATGGAATGCCAAAGAAAGAGTTTACAAGTGATGATCGCTGTGTTGTATGCCTGAAAGGGAAGCAACATAAGGTGTCTCACAAACCAAAGGAAAAGTATTGCATCACTACTCCCATACACTTATTACATATGGATCTCTTTAGCCCCATAAGTGTAATGAGATTTGGAAGGACCTTATATTGTTTGGTGATCACAGATGATTTCACAAGACTCACTTGGGTCTTCTTCCTTAGAACTAAGAAAGAGACTCCTGAGATGTTAAAGAACTTCATTCTTAAAACTAAGATTCAATATGATCACAAGGTCAATACCTTAAGATATGATCAAGGAACTAAATTCAAGAACCAAATCCTTGACATATTTTATGATGAAAAGGGTATTACAAGAAAATATAGTGCTCCCAGGATTCCTCAGAAAAATGGTATTGCTGAGAGGAGAAACATGACACTTATTGAAGTTGCAAGAGCCATGTTGTCTGACTCTAAACTACCCATCACCTTCTGGGCAGAGGCAGTCAACATTGCCTTTTGCCTACTATATGCAAAATAGAGTTTTAGTAGTTAAGACTCAAGGTAAGACTCCTTATGAGCTATGGCACAAAAGGAGACCTTTCATTTGTTTCCTTAGATCATTTGGATGTACTTGCACCATATTGAATACCAAAGATCAAGTAACCAAATTTGATGATGGACACTTTATTATATACTCTTCCAAAGCTAAGGATTTAGAGTATACAACCTTGAAACTAGAGTAGTTGAAGAGTCATCTAATGTAACCTTCAATGAGCACACTCCTAGTATGAAAGGTTCTAGACTTGATTGGCTATTTGATCTTGATTCAGTTACCAACTATTTGAACAAATCTTGTGAGAATGTTTCAAGATCTACAAGTAACTTATTAATAAGAGATCGTGACCCAAGATTTAAGCTGAAAAGAACAACCAAAAATACTACTTCAACTACAGGGGTAACTCACCCTATAGATGGAGTTCCTATCAGCACAACCATGACAAATCCAGCTGATACATGTGAGGTGCCTACAAATTCTAGCTCAGATGCATAAAACTCAAATGAAGGAGCTTCAATTGTAGGAGGAAATGGTGGTGGTGACAATGATCAAGAATTTCTTGATGCTAATAACCACTCAATGGACGACAATATCAATGATGTCAAACATTCATTGGATCAAGCTTCTCTTGATAAGTGTGCGGATGTGGTGGGTGACACTTCATTGCTAGATCTAAACTTCACAAATTTAAATTTGTCAAATCAACTTGCTGTGATCCCTCAACTCAGGATCCACAAGTCACACCCCACCACAAACATCATTGGAAATATTGACACAGGGGTGAGAAAAAGGGGACAAACCCATAATAAAAATGTTTGTCTATACTCTTGTTTCTTACCCTAGATAGAGCCAAAGAAGGTTCATGAGGCTTTAAAGGATAGAAGTTGGATTTAAGCAATGTAAGAAGAGTTACTTCAATTCAAAAGGCAAAAGGTTTGGAACCTATGTCCGCTTCTTCAAGGGAAGACTACCATAGGAACCAAATGGGTTTTTAGGAATAAGAAGGATGATAGAGGAATTGTCATCAAGAACAAGGCTAGACTAGTTGTTCAAGGGTACACACAAGAAGACGGGATAGACTACACATATGTTTTTACTCCAGTGGCAAGACTTGAAGCTGTTAGGATATTCCTTGCTTTTGCTGCATTCAAGGATTTCAAGGTCTACCAACTTGATGTCAAGTGTGCTTTTCTATATGGGGTGATAGATGAAGAGGTGCATGTCAAACAACCACCTGTCTTTGTAGACCTAGATCATCCTGATTATGTCTGCAAGCTTGATAGAGCTCTTTATGGGCTGCACCAAGCTCCAAGGAAGTGGTATGAGACACTATCTCAGTAGCTCTGTCAGCATGGCTACAAGAGATGTACTATAGATGGAACAATCTTCATCAAAGGAACAGGGAATGGCTTGATGTTGGTTCAAAGTTATATAGATGACATTATCTTTGGCTTAACTAATCTAAAGCTCTACAAAGAATTTGAAAAGATGATAAAGAATATATTTGAAATGAGTGCCATAGGGGAACTCAATTTCTTTCTAGGAATTTAAGTGGAGTAGGTTAATAATGGCATCTTCATAAGTCAGTCAAAGTATGTGCAAGATATACTTACAAGATTCAACATGACTGAATGTAAGGTTGCAAAGACACCTATAGCTAGAAACCACTCCCTTGGACCTAATCTTGAGGGGGAGTGTGTAGATGAACATCTTTATAGAGCTGTGATTGGGTCTCTTATATATCTCATAGCCGGCAGGACTGATATCATGTTTGCTACATGTGTATGTGCAAGATATCAAGCCAACCCTAAGATGTCACGCATGGTTGTTGTCAAGAGGATTCTTAGATATCTCAAAGGTGCTCCAAAATTAGGCCTTTTGTACCCAAAGAATTCTAACTTCAATCTGTATGCCTATACAGATAGTGACTATGGTGGATGGAACATTACTGCAAAGTCTACATCTGGGGGATGTCAATTCCTTGGTGGAAGAATAGTCTTATGGCAATACAAGAAACAATCCTGCGTATCTGCATCAACTGCTGAAGCTGAATACATTACTGTTGCTAGCTGTTTCGCTCAAGTGCTTTGGATTCAGAATCAGATGTTGGACTATGGATTCAACTTCAAAGAGACTCTAATCCACATAGACAACAATAGTGCTCTCTATATCATGGAGAATCCCATGCAGCACTCAAGGACAAAACACATCATCATCAGGTATCATCTAATTAGAGATAATTTTGAAAATGGACTGATAAACTAGTCAAAGTTAACACAAATAAACAATACGTTGATCTGTTCACAAAGGCTTTTGATGAACAGAGATTTAAATATCTTGTATAAGTTATTCGGATGATTAACTTTTAGTAGATTTTCATAAAGCTTAATTCAAGACTATTTCTAAACATGTGTGTTTGAAGTTGTCTAAATTATCACCTACATAATCCCATTTTACTTTGGAAGAAAAATTTTCAAATGATATTCCTTAGAATTTTGGAAATTTTAAACATATTTTCTTTCGGAAGACATTAACATTGTCTTCGGAAGAATATTAAGTCTTCAAATCAGATAACTACTTACAAGAAATGTACCTTCAGAAGAAATTTTGATATATCATCCAAAGAAAAAATATACTTCTAAGTACTTATATATTTTTGAAGGACAACTTACTTCCGAAAGCAATTAAGCCTCAGAAGATTTATTCTGTTAAGAATATAACTTCCAAGTTTTAATCTTTTTCCGAAACTAAATATGTCATAGAAGTAAAAAATACTATAAGTATTTTTTAGTCCGAAGCAAAATTTCCACAAAGCTCAATAATATCTTAAGAAGTCAAATTGATTTGAGAAGTTTTTATAAAACGTTCGAAGAGAAAATACATTCGGTAGATTTTCAACTTCCAAGAAAACTACCTTTTTGGGCAACCTTTCTTAGATGTGGGATTGATTTCTGGATTTCAAATTTTATCCTTTTACATTAACTTTGTCTCTAATATATTTCATATACATACACTTAACAATTCCCCCTCTTTCACTATCTTCTTCATCTGCAAATTCTTTAACCCGAATTCACCCACACACCGCCTTTGTTCTTATCTTACTTCACCTTAAAGCTACCTCAAAATGGCGAACCTTGATCATAGAAACCAACCCAATTTTTCCATGCACCTACACAGGCAACATAATCAGGTAGTTATGTTAAACTCTGAGAAAACTCCAGGTTTCTCAGAGGTGTGCCGCTTCTTAACTCTGTACAACTACTTCACCTCCTTCACCATAGATCCTCCACTCTATGAGGATCAACTATTGAAGTTCTGGAAGACCTACCAAGAGGTCACCATGGATGGGGATAAGGCATTGTCTGCCCCAATGCAGGGGAGGACAATCTTCATCACTCTAGCCTCCATAAACAATCATCTCCAACTGGATGATATAGAAGGTCATTTATCCTTCCTAAAGTCTACTGTTAACCACTCCTTTGGATAGATAGGCTATGAAGGTGATTACTCCGTATGAACCTTCAGGAAAGGGAAGGTCTCCTCCTAGTGGAAGTACCTCCTTCATGTTGCCATCCACAATTTATCCAACACGCATGGAGGATGGGATTAAATTCCTAAAGACCTTTCCTACATAGTCCATAGGATGGTTTAACGGGTCAAGTTCAGGTATTCATAATTTGTATATACTAATTTACTTTCAAACTTGAACTCCTTAGAATTTTACATGTTCCCTAGATATGTCCAACACATTCTTAACTATGAACTGGGCTGACAGTTATGGGGAACAAGTAATGTTCTAAAATTGGGACAGATGAAGCCCGACATCTTTAAGACTATAAGAAAGCCTACTGTGGGCTTCTCAGGGAGTTGAAACAGCCCTTGTGTGAAAAGCGTTAGAGCTCAATGCTTAAGGTGATAACCTAGCAGCACTAGCTAGTGTTGAACCCACACCTTCTACTTCTAAACAACCCACACAATCACAAATAACCATCACCTACAAAAGAAAATTCAAACGAACCCCTGCACAAGCTACTCAGCTTATGCAGGCCCCCATATCACCATCTATGCAGGAGGAAGTGGACACATGAGCTCCCACTTCTCTTGAGGAAGAAAACACTCCCATGTCAGTAATGATCAGTGTTGAGGTTCCTCATGCTCAGCCTGATGAGCTCACAACCCCAACAACCTTAAGCATTCACTCAGGGTCTTAAAACTCTAATGAACAACCTTCAAGGGAAAGTTACCATCCCCAGCCCCTAGATCTAAATAAACTAATAGTTCTATGATGATGAAGACATAGGCTTTAATAAGTACCATGAGTCTCTCTTCTCCACCCTACTCAAAGAGAGATGAGTACTCCTGTTTCACCCATGTCTAGCCCACATCATCCACCCACTGCTGAGGTGGATCTTCCTGAGCATGTTTAGGAGATCCATATGGAAGAGGCTCTAACTTTAGTAAGTGATTAAATCATTAAGACGTCAACCATGGCAACCCAACCCCTTGACACTTCACCTGAAGTTGACATGGTACAGGGGAAATCTAGCAGCCAAGAATAAAGTGCTGGTGATAAGGAAGAAGACCTTGGTCCTATTCTCTCATCCTCTCATGATTCTTCTAATGAAAATGATGGGAATATGAAACTAACGGTGCAATACTATCTCAAACCTGCACCTATTTAGTGTCAAGGGGCTGGATCTTAGATGACTACCTTGCAAAGGAGGGTCCATGATCAGTAACTTGAGATTTTTGACCTCAAGGAAAAACTAGCAGGGAGACCTCTCAGGAGAACTCAACTAGGTCCACAAGAACCTGTGGTTGTAGTGGACCTAACCTCGAGCTCACCTATGCAAAAAGGTGATGCTACCAAAAAGGGGGAGAAAGTCCAAGCAATCACAGAACTTGGGAGTCCTTCACGGAGTATGGACATTGAGGATTCACCAACCTCACTTCCAATTGTCCGTACTCAGTAACCTCCTCAATTCCATATTGATGTGGACTCACTCATACAAAGCTTGTTTGAGGTAGGTAACCCAAGGGCTATGTCTACCCTATCCTATGATGCTGAAAATGAAATACTAGGGTGGAGGTATGATGTTGACAGAAGAGCCTTGATACTACATAAACTTTAGGGACAATAAGAGGTCTTTAATTTTCAAACCCTGAAGTATTATAAAAGTCTTCCTCTGGTCCATATGTCAATTGCCAACCCAAGTCAAAACAGGCAAGCAGACAGACTGGTAGAGAGGATTCAAGACAAATTGATGAAGAATTCAGACAAAAAAGAATACAAAGGCTAATAGGAAATGTCATTGGTCAACTGGATTTTGAGGTTGACCCTAAGATTAGCTTCCAAGGGGAAACCTTGACTTAAGGCTCAGTAATAGACCTTGTGAACCTTGTCACAGGAACTACTTCAACATCCTCTACCTTCAGTGAGGCACCAGCTAGTGAAGATGCTTCACAACCTCTCTTTGGCTAGAGCTTGACTGCTAAACCAAGCAATGAAGGCCAAAGCTCTTTCTACCTTGAGTCACCAAGGCCTATGAGTGACAAAAGGAAAAGGAAACTAACTCCTATGGAGATTGAAGAGGAGAAGAGAGAGAGGAATATGAAGCTAAAGGGAGAGAGTTCAATTGGGTCCCCAGGCTTCATGGAAGCTGCAGTGAGGGCTACCCCTAGGCCAAATACTCAAGATGATGAGTTGAGGGCATCCAGATTAAACTACTTGGGGACCGGGAACTATAACATATATGAACTAATATCTCTTCCCTTAGAAGAGCTAAATAAACTAGCTGAGACAGAGTTATAAAAGGAGCAGAAGGAGGTAGAGGATGCTAAAGGAGAGGCTGTGGCAACTGAACAACCTCAAGTAGACAAGGACGGAAATAGACAAAAGATGATTAGCTACCTGCGTGTCATAGGTCTCTATCGGGCATCTACACTTCTTCCCCTATCATATGAGTACATAGAATTCGAGTATCTTTAGTAGATTGAGCAATAAGTGATAAAAGAAAAAAAATTGTAAGAGAAAGATGACGAAAGAAGCTGCAAAGTTAAGAGCCATCATCCTAAAGAGCCAAAAGAATTTTGCCGATAGGTAGAGGATAATGAGCTTCTTGAACCTGTATGGGTTTTTCGAAAGGAGGCTTGGTCCAATGTCTCTATCCACTATGGATGAGCACATTAGAGTGTGTAAGGTTATATTAGGAAGGCTGATGCAATAAAAGAGCTTCCAGCATCCATGCATTGATGTACAAGATAGAAGTTACTTCGGAAGTTTTACACTCTTCATAGAAAATATTCTAAGTGTAAAATCTTCTGAAACAAAAGACCAAATCTTCTGAAGCCAAAGACGAAGTCTTTCAAAGCTTCAAAGAAAAAGTCCTCCGAAGCCAATAAAGTGAACACTGATTTCTTCCGAAGACAAAGAAGACATGCTTTTTCTGATTAACATTTGCTTAAAGCTGGCCCACTTTCTACTGTAACTCTGAAGACTCACCAACTTGTATAAGTTGGTGAAAAGGTCCATGCTTTGGCAACTATAGATTAAGGTTTAGAGTGTAAAACTTTCTACTTTGTACATTTTATCCTTTTTGTAATAGATTAGGATGTGAGCTATGGCATGTCATAGTCACAAGTCAAAAGGCAATCTGTCTTTTGACTGTACATTCATCTTGTTGTCTAGATTAGTGTTTCCAGCTGGTTTTCAAAGTTAAGCCGGTTGTAGGATGTAGTATAAAGTATCTCAGGTTCTTTTAATTTAATCTTATACTTTGTAACCCTTGTAATAGAAATTGATATCAATATACAACATTCTTGAAAACATACTTATCATGTTCTTTTGTTCCATGTTATTACTTACTTAGGTTCTTAGTATCTTCTATATAAACCTGGTTCCCTATTTGATCTGTTAAATGTTCTAACACTCTCCTCATTGTGAGACTGATTGTATTAACCACACTTAACCGGTCCTGCAATTGTTATCGGAGCTTTACAGGATCTTGATTGTAAGATCTCACCATCTTAAATCCTCTTAGTTTCATAAATCACTTAACATCTCAAATGGCAGCTATCATAAAGGCTGATATGGAAACCTGTACCATGACAAAGTCTCCACTGATCACTCCTGATGATTTTGATACTTGGTACTAAGGGATAGAAGGCTTCATCAAGTCTCAGGATAGCAGGATGTGGGGATCTATTATATCTGGACCTCATATGCCATGCACCTCTTCAGCTGTTGCTGGAGGTGGCATGATACCAAAGGAAGTAGCTAACTACTGTAAACAAGATTGAAAAAAGATGGATGTAGATCAAAAATCCATGATCACCTCTAAACTGCTCTTCCCAACTCCATATACAAAGGCTTTATGAAGTACAAGACTACTAAACAACTATAGGATGCTTTGAATCTCATGTATGAGGGGTCCACTAAAGCAATGGGGAAAAAGAAGGGCCTCTTTAAGCACCAGTTTGAAAATTTCACCTTGAAAACAGGTGAAACCATGACTTAACAATACTTCACATATGTTGAGATTATGGATACTCTAATGGATGTTGGAGTAACTCTTAAGAGTAGGGACATAGTGAGGAAGTTCATGTTCACTCTTCCCAGACAATGGACGTACTATTATGTGGTCATCAAAAGGACTAAGAATCTGAAGACACTCACTCCATTGAGTTGTATGGTATTCTCAGCGGCTACCAGATAGAGATGAACATGCAGAATCCACCTTGTAACTCCAACAATCAGCAGAGTTCAGCCCTTCATATGGTTGAAAGGGATTGCAGAGAACCACAACATCTTACTACCCTGACAACTCATAAAAAAGTTCTTTCATAACCTTCCTGGAGACACAAAGGAAGAGCTATATCAAAGTAAGCCCATTCCAAGAGACAAGCTCATCACAAGCCTTTGTGTCTGCTTATTAAAGCACAGGAAACAACCTTTTCACCCTTCAAAATTTGGACTGTATCCATCAAAATGGTCTGGAGTACATAGAGAATTCCAACTGATGGCTCTTCATACTCATAAATCCAAAACATTCTACAAAAGGACAGGGATGAAGTTTCCAAGCAATGTATCCAGTGAAAGTTTTGGCTAGAAAAAAGCAAAGTGAAGTGTTACAACTGCAACCAAATGGGACACTTTGCTAGGCAGTGCAAAGTACAAAAGGGAAATGGTGGACAAGCACAACCCAGGCTATACTACACTAAGAGAGCTTCACATACTAAGAAGCCCAAGCAACAAGCTGCAGTTGCTATTGATGAAGGAGGCTTTGATTGGAGTTTCTAGGTTGAAGACGCATCTCGAAACCAAGCACTGATGGCTTATCATGAAGAAGCCAAGGTATTGGAACATCTTTGTACCCCAGAATGCATGGCTAAAGTAAACAGATATAGGTCCTATAACTTAGAGATGAGATCTGATCTTGAGTCCTTAAACCTCTTAAAAGCTAACTACAAAAGAGCTAAAAATGATTACAAACTTAAAATAGAAGATTTAGAGAAAACCATA
The DNA here is from genome assembly GCA_018326465.1 of Flaveria floridana. Lineage (NCBI taxonomy): Eukaryota > Viridiplantae > Streptophyta > Magnoliopsida > Asterales > Asteraceae > Flaveria > Flaveria floridana. The sequence goes on along the minus strand of BJCO01000477.1, from coordinate 663 downwards.
TCCACTCTTAACCATGAACATACAAACTATAGGACTCAGATAAAAGACCTCATCACTAAGCTAATTGAATACCAGGCTGAGCTTGTGATCAGCAAAGCCAGGATAAAGAAATGTATTCTTGAAGAAGAGACCTTCAAGAACATGATATCTTCATCCTTATATGCAAAAGTCTGTTATCTTAACAAACAGGGACTGTGATCTACTGAGATAGATCCTCCATACACTATACTATCTGTAAGATATCCTAGGCGTGCAACTTCTCAAGATGAGCTTCCTTTCATAAACCCCATTGAATAAGAGGATGAATAGGAGATAGTAAGGGATGGATCTGAGATGAGTAAAGAAGATCATCCTAACAAAGGTCACTATTCTCTTGAGGAGAGGAAGAAATCAGCTATGACAAAGTCTAAGAAGAACTTAATCAGAGCACCCAAAAGAAGATGAAAGAATGCTTAAGAAATCAAGGCCATCTTCAACTCCAAGTAGAAACAAGTATTTATTTCTACAGGGTTTGAAGTCATAAAAATAAGGACTCAACTCTAAACTCTAGTACCAAAAGTTCTAGTTCATGTGCAACTCATCCCTGTGAATGAATGAATGCTGATCAGTTGTGTACCACTGCTACACAGCCTGTACCATCCACCTCCAAGAGCAAGCCTCACC
>BJCO01000476.1:0-19758 GCA_018326465.1 Flaveria floridana | reverse complement strand
TTGAATATCGAATCTTCGACCCTATGGAGCTTTTTGGATTTTCGGATGAAGACCTGCTCGTTCTATGTGAGAACCATATAAAAGCAGGAGCAGGAGAGGAGACAAGGAAGGAAGCAAGCCTGTTCATGATTATGGCGAACAAGGTTAGAGTAGTGAGGGCAGAAGTGAAGGAGCTGGTAGAGAAGGTAAGGGCTGAAGATCAACTGAACATGGACATTCGGGATTTGACCAAACAATTTGCACAAGCGAGTGCTCATCTCGAAGGAGCTGATGAAGCAGGAGGCAACCAAGGTGGATCAAGTGCTGAAGCTCGTCGAGGGAAAGTTGCAGGAGCTGAAGAAGAGACATCAAGTGTAGGAGCAGGGGATGCTGGAGCTGAATAGAGATATCAAGACTAGCAGAGTCGGTGAGATCCATCCTACGGGGAGTATTGAAGATCTAGTATAGGTTGGACTCACCTTAGATTAGTATTTGTTTACATTTTTATGTAATAGGATTAATGTTAGATTTCTTTTGTAAGTTGTTTAGTTTTGATTATCTTTTTGTTGTCCAGCGAAACTATGAATAGTCAGCTGAAAGTTCACCCGAGGAAACTACAGTTTCGGTCGGGCGAAACCGTCTGCGAAACTAAGACTGCTATATATAGATTTCATTTTGTTCATTTTTAGGCATCCTTGAAAAACCCTAATCGAATATTTCTGTTGCAAGTGACTACTGTAAGCTGGTGTTTATTGAATATATTGAGCTTATTTCATTCCATTGTGTATTGTTGCTTATTAAAACTTATTTGAATACATTTTGGTCTTATTTTGTTCTTCAACTCTTTTTGTTTGTTGTTTGTCTTTGGTATTGAATGATTCAAACCATCTTCTGCACTAAAAACTGATCAAATGGACCAACAAACACGATCTTACCCTTTCCAGTCGCCCAATCCAGGTCTTTCTTTGACCTCTCTCTCTCAGGCTTCATATAACCAAAGGCTTCAAAGTTGTCACTCAACCCTTTCTTAATTTCCTTTTCCAGCATCATAGCTCTCTCACTTGCATCTGCATCAATAAGTGGAATCTCAGCCAAACTCCTTATATCCCACCTAGGCATGTCTTAAAAGCCTTCATCTTGTTTAGGTAGTAGATCTTTCCTCCTCGCCTCTTGATCATGAATAATTTGAGGTCGGCATTGTATTTCCAGCTTATTATCTTTTTGTCAGCATCTTTCTTGCTTGGTTCTTTTACATTTTAGAACAAAGAAGTTATCTCTTCTGCCTCCTTTTCCTTGTCAAACCATCCTTCTTGAGCCAACTCTATTACATCTCCTTCAGTAGAGCCTCTCTGAGTGACATAAGTCACTGGACTCTCATCAACTTCATAGAACTCTGACTCAGAGCTATAATCAACAAGTTGTTCATCATCCTCTTCCTCTTCATCAACTAGCCTCATGTTAGGCTCTTTCCCTTTTTCTTTATCACTCTTTTCAACACGCACCTCTTCTCCAGTCAAGTCTTTTTCTATATCAAACCACAGATTGAATTCAGCCTCAGCAACTCCAATCCCTCCTACATTCACTTCCTCCTTAACCCCACTAGTTCTAGTACCTTCTCCCACATCACCAGCACCTTTACCAATATCACCAGCACCCTCACCAACATCACCAGAACCTTCACTAATATCAACACTTGTATCTACAGCTCCACTTATGCCCTCTCCTGCCTTTAATGAACCTCCTACTCTTAGGAATGAATACTTTGATGTACTAGTTTGATCATCAAGCTCCTCCTGAGTCATTTGATTAGGCAGGTCGACAACTGCTTTTAGCTCATTTACCTCAAACAACAACTTCTTGATCATTTTTTGTTGATCTAACAATATGATTTTCATCATTTCCATAACCAAATATTTTTCATTTTTCTCAACTCCTGATTAATCAGCTTGGTTTTAATCATGCATAACTCGTTTGCCATAGATGCACTGACATTTCTAATTACATCTTGATCTACCTCAGATCTGGCATCTTTCCTACCAGGTTGTTCTAAGAAGGCCTGCTGCTTATGCCTTGTTCTCCTTTCAGTTACGTTAGCTGGTTCACTCTCTTCAGCCCTTCTCTTGCTCCTCCTTCCCTTCTATACTCTTACCTCCTCAGCCACCTCTTTAATCTCTTCCTTAAAGTCCTGCTCTTTTTCTTCTGCATAACTTTTTCTCTTCTTGATTGCTTCTTCTCTCTTTTGTCTGTCTTCCTCAGCATTTTTGTTTTCAGTCTCAATCAACCTTCTAATGCAATTCCACCTTTCTGCTGGATACATGTTTTCCTATAAATGGGTGATCTTTCAACTGAAATCATGTCTAACTGCAGAACAGTCGGCAAATATCCTTGTATTCATTTATGCCAGTCTTTTGATTTCTCTATGTCTTGGCCCATGGATTCAGATTGTCTATCAGGATCTGGACAAATCTAGGGTATAGCAACCATTTGTCTTTCTTTAGGGTCATAATGTTCTCAGTCATACAATCAAATATTAGTTTTGCAAAGTTGGCCTTTTGACCTCTACAAAAAATGATCATGGCCCTGGCCTAATGAATATTCAACCCGTCTGATCCTCCCATCCTGTGATCCAGACACATGATAAAGACATGGGCAATATATCTCTATTCCTTTGATAGAAGGGATTTCTTGATTTCCTTCTTGGATCTAAAGGGTGGCCCTTCATACCCTATGCTCCTGAATGCCTCTAGAACTTGGGCATCAGACAACACCACCTCTGGCCCATAGTCATCTTCCAATCGTAGAACTCTGGCTATAGTAGCCATAATGATGACAATATCATGACCTTCAATTCGGGAAACTATACGGTTTGGCATTGATCCAATGTCATACTCTGCTGATCTCCAGAAGTCTCTCACATGTAAATCATAGATGGTAGGCATATGTGGATGGAATAGTATATGGGAGATTGCCTTAACCATCAAATGCAGTCTCTGAGTCCTACAGCTTTAGGATTCTCGTCATCTAGTAAAGCAATGATGTTGAACTTGTCATCTAACTTCAAGTTAGCTATATTAGCTGAAATGAAAATAGTAGTGGGTTAGTTATTAATATATATACATAATTATACAACTCAAATTATACAAAATAACAAAAAGAAGTTAATTTTGGTAGTTTCACTGCCGGCGAAACTGTAATTTCGCTGGGCAAAATAGTTAGTTTTACTAGGCCAAACCACAAATTCGCTATTACATAGACGTAGATTCGTTGAGTCTTAGGCATTGAGTCATGTGCTTTAGTTATTAATCAGTTTCACTGACACTTAACTTTGTAATTTAACCTAAGTGAAACTGTATTTTTCTAATAGTTTCGCTCAAGTTTACACTCAAATTTTTTGCCTAGCGAATCTATAGTTTTGCTGAAATCTTTCTAGCGAAACTATCAAACGTGCTTGGACAGCACAACGTTACAGTTTCGCTCAAAACAATGAACTTTCGTTCAGATTTGCTGGTCTAGCTGGCAGTTTCGCTGAACGAAACTGCGACCTTTCGAACTCAGCGAATCAATTTCAGACCCATTTTTAGCCTGGATAAACATGATTAAAGCTGGGAACGAGGTGGCCTAACTAACCTGAACACAAAATGGCATTTTTTTTCGACAAAGATCAACAATGCACGATTTGCATAAAATCACAACAGAGAAACTAGGTTTTTTGTAGATTCACATGAAGTGAGATGCCCTTCTCACACTACGCATTATATACCACCTAGTTTCACTGGCAGGGAAATTATAGTTTCACCAATAAAGTCAGTTGCTCACAGATGAGCTTGATTGTTGGCGAATCTATAGTTTCGCTCGGCGAAACTCCTAGCGAAATTATAATTTCGCTCACCGAAACTCCTGGCGAAATTATAATTTCGCCCGTAGTTTTGCCTTTTTTAATATAAGTTTTATGTTTATACAAACATTTGTTAGAAACAACTTTCTCACCCCACAATTCCGACTTATAGAAAAACAAATTACTAAACGATTTTAAATAGAAAAATAATATGAACAAATAAAATAAAATGAAATAGAATAAAATAAAAATAAAATAAAATTAAAAGGATATAATAGCATCTTTTTCTCGAAGTTTTCCAGAGAATCAACGCTTGACGAGATTGCTGATATATTTGTCCACTTAAACCCATACCTTATTCTTTTTAATACGTAATCTGCAGCTGTCCTTATCATGTATTGAGTGAATTTAAGGAACTCCAGCAACTTGGTCCCCGCAAACATTTGACAAAGAACTCATATTGACATCTAGGTTTATTGAGTGTAATCATTGATTTGCTTGAATAGTTCTCAGTTGTCCTTGATGCATGCATATGATAGCATGATGATTTGATGAGATACTCACGTATAACAGAGGAGATGTTCATCTTATTCCAAAAGATGAGAGCTTCAGGTCAATGCTTACGCATAGCAGAGAAGATCATCTGAGCTATTGATAAGAGCTTCAGGTCAATGCTTTCGCATAGCAGAGAAGATCATCACTCCAGGTCAATGCTCACGCATAGCAGATGTAACACCCTGAATTTTTATTTAAAAGAAGAACAAAGAAAAGTATCTAGAAAGAAAAGAAAATGGATGCAAGTGGAAGGGGGTAAAGTGTAAAAAGGTACAAAACCTTATTATTTTATATTATAAAGAGCATGGCCGCCCATTTTAGCTTTCTTCAACCTCATCCTTGGCTGAAAAGAAGAAGAGAGAGAAGCTTTCAGTTTTAGAGAGAGAAAGAGGAAGAAGAAACTGCGAAGGTATGTTTTGTTGAGTATGTGTTCGGTTTTAACCGAATTCATAAGAGGTTAACCGATTCTTGGTGTTTTAGAGTTCGTGTTTGAGAATTTGAAGTTGAGTGTGTTTAGTTTGAAGATCTGCTTCAAGGTGAGTTTCTAGAACCCCTTTTTACTGATTTTAAGGTGTTTGGGGCTATTATGCATACCAAGTAAGCATTTTTAAAGGAAACCATGGGTTTACAGCTTTATGTTTGAAAATGATGTGTGTATGGATGTTTTAGTGTTTTATTTTGGGCAAGAAATTGATGATTAGAATGTTTTAAGAACCTTAGCATGTTTGATCTGTGCTTGGGTAGTGTTAGAATAGTATTCAGGTGTTGCTTGTAGCATTGAAGATATTTCAGAATATTCCCATACGTTTAGGATAACCTCATGCTCCTAAGTGTGCTCATGCGCCTAAGTGTCCGCATGCGCCTAATGTCATGCGCCTAAATAGTTCCTATGCGCCCAAGTTGCTAAAACAGCTAAGTGTTGGGTCATGCGCCCAAATAGTGCTCATGCACCCAGAGTTGTTCATGCGCCTAAGTGTTGATGCGCCTGAACAGGCGTCTTGCGCCTGCATAGTAGTAAAGCGTCCAAACAGGGTTCATGCGCCCAAATAGTGCCCATGCGCCCAGACTGTTTTACACTTAGAATTTTTATGCTCATGCCCCAGAAAAGTCCCGTGCACCTGTTTTGGACTTAGGATTTTTTAAGTAGTTTTAAGTGGTAGCATGGGGAGATAGGCCTTGTTATGATGTGATGGATCATGCTTGATGTGTGCATGGTGATGGGGTGATGCTTATGATGTGTTTGTGTGTAAGTGATATGTTATCTTTCTTCGTTAAAAAGTTTTCAAAATGTACGTATTATGTTTTGTAATACATTATGTATGACTTTATGCGGTATGATGTATGAACGAATAAATGAATGAACGTAAAGTATTATGTAACCAAGTGAAAGATCATGATAAAGTACGAAATGAATGAATACGATAAAGTACAAAACGAACGAACGCATGAGATAACGAATGATGAGTATGAAGTGACGGATGATGAGATTCGTGTCGCGTACCCCGGTACTGTGTCAGTCTTCGAACATGAGTCAGGGGTTCTTTTACAGGCCCCAGCACGGTATCAGTATTCAGACATGAGTCGGGGCATTGCATGAGACAGAATGAAATATGAAGGAGTTGAGGTCTTGTTGCATGCTCTGGTACTATGTCAGTCTTCGGACATGAATCGGGGGTTTGGTTACAGGCCCCGACACAGTATCAGTCTTCGGACATGAGTCGGGGTGTTGCATACGAGATGGGATCTTTGTCACGTATCCCGGTGCTGTGTCTGTCTTTGGAAATGGGTCCGGGGTTTGTGTACAGGCCCCGACACAACATCCGCTTTCGAGCATGAGTCGGGGATATTGCATGAGACAAGATTTGAGTAATGATGAGTAATGAACGGAGGAATGAATGAATGAACGAACGATGATGGAGATAATAATAATTATTATTATCAGTATGTATGTATGATGTATAACCACGGATGAATGTAAAGACTAGTTTTTAAATGATGTAAAGTATTTTATTATAAAAACTAGAACTCACTCAGTGTCGCTGACTTTTTGTATGCATGATAGCTGGCAGGTATTTTGTTGATGCTGAGGAGTTGAAGCCATGGATGCATAAGCTACTGGGAGCATTTTGAGTATGGCACTCATATTTTGACATGTTATTGTATTTTGATATGAAAACGAATGTTATAATGTAATGAAATAACATGCTTTTAGTTATTAATGAAAGTTTTTAAATTACGCTACAAAAGTAATCTATGTTTTAAAATGTATTATGTGCTATGATTGTTCAACTGTTGGTATCAGAGCAAAAGTTGGTATCAGAGCAAAAGCTGCCCGGGAACGAGGCCTTGCAAGTTGGTATCAGAGCAAAAGTTTAAGTGAATTGGGTAAAATATTTTCAAAAACCTAATCTTAAACTGAGAATGGGACGAACAGAAAGGGATGCCAGTCCTAGTAGCTACGTGCCTGCAGGTAAAGGTTTTATGTAAGTTAATGTTAACCGGTATTATGTGCGCATGTTATGTGGCTAGTGTGCTTTTGAGTAGATTTAGATACTGATCTAGTCAAGATAGGAAATGATTGGGGTGTGAAGAGTAAAGTAAGTGGCTAATCACAACTGGGCACTGTAATTAGGGACTTACCATACTTGACATAATCTGAGTTATTACCTTTAATGACCGTGTTAGTGTTTCAATCTTATAGTGTTTAGAGATGGCCAGAGGTATATCGTCTAAGGCTTCTAGGGGTGGACGTGGTGCTGAACCATCAGTTACAAGGAATAGGGCTAGGGCTACTGAAAGGACACGTGAAGAGTCCGAGATCCATCACCACGAAGGTGGTGATAAGAGTGCAAACTTGAGGGTAAAAGAGGCAGTAGCAGAGGAGGTCCATCAAGTTATGCAGACGATTCTTCCATCTATGGTAATTGAAGTGATTAAAGCATTGAAGGAGGATGAAAGGAAAGAGAAGAGGAGGGCCACTGGGAGAGGAGAAGGAGAACGACTGGAGACTAAGACGACGGTCTCTAGTGATGAGGAGGAGGAAGAAGCGGTGCAGGAAACTGCACGTGGTTATAACTACGGGGCATTCCAAAGATGCAAGCCCCAACATTTGATGGAAACGGGTGCGCTGCAGCTGCTCACTGTTGGGTGAGAGAGATGGAGGCGGTACTTGATATCAGCGAGTGCCGAGATGATCAGAAGGTAAAGTTTGCTACCCACTCGTTTGTGGACTCGGCCTTGGGCTGGTGGGACAACATTGTCCAGGCTGAGGGTAACAGGGCAATAGAAAGAATATGGTGGAGTGAAGTGAAGAAGCAGGTGATCGAGGAGTTTTGTCCTTACCGTGAATTGGACATGAAAGAGAGTTCTTGCAAGTAGAGGCGGGAACGATGACATACCAGCAGTACACCACTTAATTGAACGAGATGGCTAGGCTGGTGCCAAATCAGGTGACGCCTGCATCATGTAAGATTAAGAGGCATATTCAAGGACTGTCGGCGGATACCCGCAGACATCTAATTGCTGCCCGACCAGGTACATTTAGTTCAGTGGTCGACTTAGCTGGGAGATTGTACGACGAGCGAGAGGCGATGGCGATAACGGACGAAGAGGAGGGGCGGGACTATGTTAAGAATGGGAATGGAAGGCGAGGAAATGATGGTGAATTTATGTATGGAGGTGAGACATTTATGGTTGATGATTGGAAGAAGGTAACAAGGAGGGAGGAGGTATGCAAGAGGTATGTTAGAGGTCACGAAGGAGAGTGCAAGTGGGGACTGAACGTCTGCTTCCAGTATAGGAACGAGGGCCATAGGGTGAGAGATTGTCAAATGGCTAAATGCTACGACTATGGTAAGACTGGACACATGAGAAGAGACTGCAAGAAGTGGAGGGCAGGAAACTCAGGTGTAAGGATGGAGAACAGAGGGTGAAGGCTAGAGCCTTTGCTATGACCGGGAGGAGGCTAGATCAGACTCTAAGGTAACGTCAGGTACGTTTCTAGTAATTTAGATTTGTACATCTATGCCTTGATTGTGCTGCTAGTAGTAGTTTTATTCCTACTGTCTTCTGTGATAAGTTGCACGTTAGGATTAGGAAGATCGATATCCTTCGATGTAGGAATTACTATTAGTAAGTCTACTAGGTTATTTGATGTACTAAAGGATTACTCGATAGAATTGAGGGAGCACTTGTTTCCTGCTAGACCATCCATAATAGACGTAGGTGGATAGACGTACACCTCCGGGTGAATTGGCCAGTAACATATGAGACAAATACCGAGTGTCTCCAGAAGATGTATTGATTAACCGAGCATGATAAGAGTTCGGGGCCGACCTACGGCAATGGATTATGATGAAGGCTTCGTCAAGGAAAGTGGATTGTTTGATTTGGAAATCAAGTAAAGCCAATACTAGAGTATAAAATGTCATTCCAAGTTGTTGCTCAGGTAGGATAAGTGACACATCGACTGGAGCTACCCGATGAGTTAAGTGGAATTCATCTGACGTTCCACGTATCTCGTCTAAGAAAGTGCTCAATCGATGAGGATATGATCGTGCCACTAGATGATACTGAGATGAGTGAGAGATCAACTACGAGAAACAACTTTTGGTCATTTCTTGAGAGAAGAAAAAGAGGGCTAAGGAGAATAATGGTTTCACTAGTGCGAGTGCAGTAGAACCCAAAGGTGTATAAGCCTACGTGTAGGAGCAAGGAAGAGGTGAGACAGTATCACACATAACTGTTCGAGAAGCGACAGGTTTCGGGGATGAAACCTATTTCAAGGGGGTGGACTTGTAACACCCTGAATTTTTATTTCAAAGAAAAGCAAAGAAAAGTATCTAGAAAGAAAAGAAAATGGATGCAAGTGGAAGGGGGTAAAGTGTAAAAAGGTACAAAACCTTATTATTTTATATTATAAAGAGCATGGCCGCCTATTTTAGCTTTCTTTAACCCCATCCTTGACTGAATAGAAGAAGACAGAGAAGCTTTTGGTTTTAAAGAGAGAAAAAGGAAGAAGAAGCTGCAAAGGTAAGTTTTCTTGAGTATATGTTTGGTTTCAACCGAATTCACAAGCGGTTAACCGAATTCTTGGTGTTTTAGAATTCGTGTTCAAGAATTTGAAGTTGAGCTTGCTTGTGGAATTGTTTAGTTCGAAGATCTGCTTCAAGGTGAGTTTCTAGAACCCCTTTTTACTGATTTTAAGGTGTTTGGGGCTATTATGCATACAAAGTAAATGTTTTTCAAAGAAACCGTGGGTTTACAGCTTTATCTTCGAAAATGATGTGTGTATGTATGTTTTAGTGTGTGATTTTCAGGCAATAAATTGATGATTAGAATGTTTTAAGAGCCTTAGCATGTTTAATCTGTGTTTGGGTAGTGTTAGAATAGTAATCAGGTGTTGCTTGTAGCATAAAAGATATATCAGAATATTCCCATGCATCTAGGATAGCCTCTTGCGCCTAAGGATGCTCATGCAGCTAAGTGTCCCCATGCGTCTAAGACCATGCGCCTAAATATTTCCCATGCGCCCAAGTTGCTAAAACAGCTAAGTGTTGTGTCATGCGCCTAAATAGTACTCATGCGCCCAGAGTTTTCATGCGCCTAAGTGTCGATGCGCCTGAACAGGCATCATGCGCCTGCATAGTGGTAAAGCATCCAAACAACGCTCAGGCGCCCAAATAGTCCCATGCGCCCATTTTGGACTTAGAATTTTCTTAGTAGTTTTAATTGGTAGAATGGGGAGATAGGCCTTGTTATGATGTGATGGTTCATGCTTGATGTGTGCATGGTGATAGGGTGATGCTTATGATGTGTTTGTGTGTAAGTGATATGTTATCTTTCTTCATTAAAGAGTTTTCAAAACATACATATTATGTTATGTAATACATTATATATGACTTTACGTGGTATGATGTATGAACGAATAAATGAATGAACGTAAAGTATTATGTAACGAAGTGAAATATCATGATAAAGTATGAAACGAACGAATACAATAAAGTACGAAACGGACGAACACATGAGATAACGAATAATGAGTATGGAAATGACGGTTGATGAGATCCGTGTCACGTACCCCGGTATTGTGTTAGTCTTCGGACATGATTCGGGGGTTTGTTTACAGGCCTCGACATAGTATCAGTCTTCGGACATGAGTCGGGGGTATTGCATGAGACAGAATAACGTGTGAAAGAGATGAGGTCTTGTTGCACACTCTGGTACTGTGTTAGACCTTGGACATGAGTCGAGGGTTTGGTTACAGGCGCCGGCACAGTATCAGTCTTCGGACATGAGTCGGGGGTGTCCCATACGAGATGGGATCTTTGTCTCGTATCTCGGTGCTGTGTCAGTCTTCGAACAAGAGTCGGGGGTATTGCATGAGACAAGATTCGAGTAATGATGAGTAATGAGCGGAGGAATGAATGAATGAACAAACCATGAAGGAGATAATAATTATTATTATTATCAGTATGTATGTATGATGTATAACCACGGAAGAACGTAAAGACTAGTTTTTAAAAGAAGTAAAGTATTTTATTATAAAAACTAGAACTCACTCAGCGTCCCTGACTTTTTGTATGCATGATAGCTGGCATGTATTTTGTTGATGCTGAGGAGTTGCAGGCATGGATGCATAAGCTACTGGGAGCATTTTGAGGACGACATTCACATTTTGACATGTTATTGTATTTGATATGAAAAAAATGCTATAATGTAATGAAATAACATGTTTTTAATTATTAATGAAAGTTTTTAAATTTCACTGCAAAAGTAATGTGTGTTTTAAAATGTATTATGTGCGATTATTGTCCAACTGTGAGGTGCCCGGGAACGGGGCCTTACAGCAGATAAGATAAACACACTGTTTATTTTTCTATTTGGGCTAAGGGATGGAGAAGATCTTAATAACTCAGACCTAACACAGACATAGAACAGACTCAAGATAGAAACCAGCCACTCTCAACCAAGTTTTTGACGACACTTCTATCTTTGTGCAGGCCAAGATGTCATGAGAAAGATCCTTGTTACCGAGTTCTTGATCTTTAGTTAAGTTGCACAATCATTGTTCACTTCATTTTCAGGCTGAGTCTATCATTCATATCCCAGCATAAGTTGTTGACCTCTTTCTAACTTCTTTTTTTGTGGTTCCTGAGAAGACAAAATTGGAAAACACTTTTAAAAGTGTATCCTCCCCTAAATTTCTATTTACCCACGTGGGAATATAATTTTTGACTTCATCTATATTTGTAGACTAAAATAAATAAAAACAAGAAGAAATATGCGATATCAGAAATTATGTGACAAATGTAAAATATAGAAAAGGTTATTTACGATTAACTGTAATTTTATTAGGAAAAGAGTTTTTTAGAAAGATATTAGACCCAACTTAGAGATCAGTTCATAAAAACGAGATTTATCAAAAGTTTTTCTGAAAAGACCTGCTCTTTGACTTTTTGTGTTGACTGGAATAATATCTATAAACCCCTTTTCCTGAGCATCTCGGATTGCATGAACCATTGTTTCAATGTGCTTGGTTCGAGTGTGATGAATTGGATTTTTGGAAATTCCAATAGTAGCTTCATTATCACAGAAGAGTGGTGTATGAAGAAAATTAATGCCATAATCCATCATCTGATGTTGGATCCTAAACACTTGGCAGCAGCAGCTAGAGGGAGCAACATATTTAGCTTCACCTGTGGATAAAGATATAGTTGTCTCCTTTTTGCTTTGCCATGAAACAAGACAATCCCCTAGATACTGACATCCACCGGTGACTAATTTCCTGTTCATCTTGCAACCTCTGTGATCACTATCAGAATAGGCATGCAAATCAACGTTTCCTCCTTTGGGATACCAAAGGCCTAAGTGAGAGGACCCTTTGAGATATCAAAAGGTACGTTTAACAACCTTTTCATGAGATTCCTTCAGATTTGGTTGATATTTGGCACAGTATCACACGACAAATTTAATATCCGGACGACTCTCAGTGAGAAACATGAGAGACCCAATCATAGAACAATAACGATGAGCATCTATGGGTTTCCCATTATCATCCGGAGTTAATCACATTTAAGGAGTTAATCACATTTAAGCAGTAAATGGAGTGAGTTCAGGAGAAGCATCATCCATCTTGAATTTCTGGAGAATCTCCGAACAAACATTTCATGATGAATCAGAATGCCACCAGGCTTTTGTTCAACCTGCAATCCCAAGAAAAAGCATAACTCCCCCATCATGCTCATTTCAACGCGATCCTTCACCACTTCTTCAAACTCTCTACACAGTTTCTCTTTTGTTGACCTGAAAATGATGTCATCAATGTACACTTGGACAATCAGCATTTCACCATCAACTTCTTTCTTGAATAGTGTCATATCTATAGTACCACAAGAGAATCCTCTGTTGATTAGATATTGTGTCAAGGTTTCATACTATATGCGAGGAGCTTGATGTAATCCATATAAGGATTTATCAAGCTTATGCACCTTATCTGGGAAATCTGGATCCTCGAAACCTGGAGGCTGACAGACATATATCTCCTCATCAATGTTCCCATATAGAAATGCACACTTCACGTCCATTTGAATGACCTTAAAGTTCTTGTGAGCTATTATGAGCAAGAAAAATTTGGATAGCTTCAATGCGAGCAACCGGATCAAACACTTTAGTGTAATCAATTCCCTCCTCTTGAGCAAATCCCAAAATAACCAGCCAGAATTTGTTTTTGATTACAACTCCTTAATCATCTTGCTTGATCCAGAAGACCCATTTGGTGCTGATGGGAAATTTATCTGGAGGAAGATCGACTAGTTGCCAAACCTTCAGTTTCCTGAATTGTTGAAGCTCTATTTGCATAGATTTGACCAAGCTTGGGTCCTGAAGTGCTACTGTGACATTTTTTAGTACAATTTGAGATAAGAAACATGCATAGAGACATTCATTTATCAATCCAAATTGACTCCGTATCCTCACACAATCAGTAATGGAACCAATGATGTAGTCGTGTGGATGGTCCTTTAGGGTTTTGAAGTTGGTGTTAGGGATTAGTGGGTTTGAATGAGATGATGGTTTAGGTTGGGATGATTGTAAAAGGGGAAGATGGTTATGATTGAGGAGTTGGTTGTAGTGGTGGTATGGGTGGAATATCAAATGGAGGTGGAGGTGGAGGATCAATCGTTGGTTATGGATGAGGTTCAGGTTGTGAAGGTGGTTGTGGTTGTTGTTGTGGATCTGATGGAGGAATGATTTGCACATTAGTTTGAGGAACAACACATCATCAAAGATTAGGAGATTGAATGATTTTAAGACCGTTTTAGAGTCATAAAACCATTCTGGGTCCGACCCCATGTTTGGTGAATTTGACTCTTGCCAATCAACATAGAAGGATTCCTGCACAATGCACGTTCTTTTATTGTACACTCGATACGCCTTTTGTGAGGAAGAGTAGCCAACAAAGAAACATTCATCAAAAACAACACTAAACTTTGACTTCTGAGATTGCGTATTCAGCAAAATACATGAGCAACCAAATGGACGGAAGAAGTCAATCAAGGCTATCCATTTATGAAAAAGCTCATACGAAGTCTTTTTCTTGTCTTTTACCATCAGCACCCTGTTCAGTACATAGGATGCATAATTAACTGCTACTGCCCAGAAAATAATTGGTAGCCTTGACTCAATCAACATAGTTCTCACTGCCTTGATGAGTGTCCGATTCTTTCTTTCAGCAACATCATTTTGTCGAGGTGTTCTGGTAGCACTAAACTGTCTAATAATTCCTTTGCTAGCATAAAATGAGTCAAAGACGTGGTTCCTGAATTCTGTTCTATTGTCACTTCTGATGTCCATTACCTTCCTTTTGTTGATGGTCTCGATTGACAGGATCAGCTTCTGCAACTCTTCTACGGTTTCACCTTTATTTGCTAGAAATCTTACCCAAGAATATCTTGAATAATCATCTATGATAACCAAATAGTAAGATTTCTTAGCAATAGATTTAACACTAATAGGACCAAATAAGTCAGTATGTAACAATTTGAGGGGGTTTGAAATTGTATTTTCAAGCTTAAGATTGTCTAGCCTTTTGTGCTGCTTTCCTTGAGAAGAAGCCATGCATTTTTCTACCATTGAAAAATCCTTAAGTGGTAGCCCCCTGACTAGATTGTTTTTAACCAACTTATTTATGTTTTTAAAATTAACATGTCCTAATCGTCTATGCCATAAAAAGGATTCGGATGATGAAGCCTTTGAAGGAGACATGTCATGGTCGAGGTAGATTCTGTTGATCCCATATCCAGCAAGTATGTATCATTCCTTCTTGGAGCTCGCATGATTATTAATTCCTCTGGAATAGTGAACTCGGGTTTCAAGAAAAAGCATTCATTTGACATAAACAATACCGGGATGTCTTTATCACATATCTGTGATACACTTAACAAGTTGTATGCCAGTTCTGGAACATAGTTCACTTTCTCCAGAGTTAATGAACCATTTGAGACTTTTCCTTGACCAATCATCTTTCCACCTTTCTTGTCTCCAGCAAATGCAACATATCCTCCATTTATTATCCTGTAGTTGGTGAGAAGGTCCTTCAACCCGGTCATATGCCTGGAACATTCGCTATCAACATGCCATAAGCTATTGATAGCTGTTCTTGAATGCTCCTGGCATTAGAGCACAATGATCGTTAGGCCTTAGAAATAGGGACCCAAGTTTTGACAAACTTGGATTTTGAAGCATAAGAATTTTTACGAAAGAAATTATTTACAAAGTGATTTATTCTACCTCCCAAAGGCATATTATTTACATTTTTATAAACATATGTTGGGCATTGTTTAATTACATGATCATCCTTCCCACATTTAAAGCAATAGGATTTCAAACCTTTCATTTTGAAGTTTTGAATAGGAGTTTGATCAACTAATCTATCTTCCTCATATTTAGTCACATGTGAATTAGAACTGCTACACATATCATATGATTCTTTTAAATTTATTTTGAGATTTTAATCTTAGCAGATTCTGATTCATTAATAATTTTATTCTCAGGAAGATGTTCCTGTTTGTTTCGGTTTAAAAATCCGAATTGGGGTAAAAGATAGGATAGGAAGAGAGAGGAACTTTTTAAAAGAATTTGAGTCTGTAAGTCTGGCTGAAGCTTCGGTTGAACATGCATCATTTTCATTAACTCAAGCATTGATAATATTTGTAATTGAGTTAGAAACATCTGATGATGAAAAAGATGGACTAGAACTAGAACTACATAAGCCATTGTTTGAAACTGACTGCTGGGATACAACACTACTTAAGCTAGTGTCTTTCAAAGACATTTTGGAATCACAAAAGCTATAACTAGAGCTGCCCAAACCACTACTGCTACCGTAACCATAATCCTCTCAAATCTCCTTATGATTCACTCCCTCTAGAACTGCATACAAACTATTAGTATCATGCTGAATCAATTCATTTGTTGGATGAGGTATAGGCATAGGTGAATAACAATAAGTACTTAGAGGAGGATAAACATGAGTGGTTTCATTACATCCCAACCCTGTCTTAATTCTAGCCCCTGTTGCTTTTTGCAAAGATCCTCATGTTTCATCCCTGATATTGTCCATTTTTCAAGCTTGGTTTTTAATTTGCTTGCTTCATAGTCAGCAAGTGCTACACGTTCAGTAAATGAATCTTTTTCGACATTTCTTTCCAAAAGATTTCTCTTTAAATGCTCATTTTCTTTTAAAGCTTTATTTCATTTGATAAAATACTTAGACTTATTTATTTTAAGTTCCTTATTTATTTGTTTTAGCTTTTTTTCATTTTTAGTAGCAATCTATTAGCTTTATAAACTCCAAATAACCTAATTTTGCACGAAGAAGAACACATGTCTTGAATTACCTCATAAGGAAGACCCATAACCACTTTTTCCGCAACTAGGCCTCTTCGCATTGACAGACTGGGGTATTCTTCTTCTTTTCTTCCTCTTCCTACTCCACTACTTTCTTGCTTGCCCTCTTATCTTCACTTTCTTCCTCCTTCCCTTCTTCACTTACTCCCTGCTTAACCTCCTTCTTGTCAACCTTTTCCTGCTTTCCATACTCATCAGCTTCATCAACCTTCTTTTCTTTGACTTTCTCAACCTCCATTTCTTCATCCTGACCCTATTTCTTAACTTCTCATCATAATCTTCTCCCTTGCTCTCATTCTTTAATTCTTTGAAAGGATCAAACTCTTCTACTAACTCCTCATCACTATTCACCACTTCAGCTACTAACACATGATTGATTAATTCCTCAGTTTCTTTAATCTCTGCACTCCAGTCAAAGTTCAAAATCAAAGCTATTTTTTTGTTTTGCTTGGCTTCTTCCTTTTAGGTAATCAGGATAACCTTTGAACTTCCAGACGTTCCAGGTTCAGTGACGATTAGAGATGGACATTCTGTTTTAAAATGCCCCAACTATTTGCAATTGAAACAACTTAACTTTGACTTATCAAAACCAAGCTTAGAGTTTTGGTTTTGATTGCCAAAGCTTTTCCTTCCAGTTTGCTCCATAAATCTCATTGCACGCCTCCAAATCATCTGGATCCACCTGATACATGTCCTCTACAGTCATCCCTTTACCCTTGAGCTCCCCCGTAACTAAAGCTTCATAACTATGGACAAACATTCCAAACAGTGCCATGGTATCAGAAGGAATCTGAGTGTTGATAGATGTCTTTGAGCTTGAACCAAAACGTGTGGATCCACCACTTGCCTTGTCTGATACACTGAGTCCTGTAGATCCACCATAAGCTACACCATACATAGTCGAGTTTGCCGCGGATGAGATCAATGCAGCGTTTTGTGGATATACTGTGGTTGTCACCAAAGATTCATTATATTCCCTTCTCCTTAATTCCAAGCCAAAAGATTTCAGTTTGTTGATTACATCAATGAGCCTGTAATCTGCAAAATTTCTCTCCAGCTTCTACATCCTCACTTGTAAGCTCCATTGGGGTGGAAGAGAGTCTAAGAGCTTGGTCACCTGCTCATGATTACACAACTGGTCATCATATTTCTTCAGAGTGCTCGAGACTGACAAAAATCAATTAGTAAGATCAGTAAGGCTTTCATTCTTATGTCCGATAAACGAATTAAATTCCTTCTCAGCTTGGTCTTTCTTGTCCTTCTTTAGATATTGATTTCCGTCATAGAATTAACATAAGGCATCATACAAAGATTTTTCAATTCTGTGCTGAGCAAAACAGTTGTATATGTCTTGTGGTAAGCATAATGTCAAGATTTTTCATTCTTATATAAGCCTCAGTGGCCTATTTGGTGCAACACTCTCCAAATCAGAAATGGTAATGTTGGTTGATGTCATTTTCTAAATAATGAATAGATTCGCTGAACTTCCGTAGATTCGCTGGTAAATTCGCTGGTAAATTCGCTGGCAAATTTTCTAGTAAATTCGCCTGTAGTTTCGCTCGGCAAATGGGCAGAAGTTTTGATTGAAAAGTTCTATAAAACTTCTAGTTTCGCTCACTATTTCGCTAAAACTAGTAGAACTTTCATTCTAATGATAGTTTCGCTCGGCAAATGGGCAGCACTCTACTGATCAGAAGTGAATGAATAGTGATTTTATCTTAAAACCCTTCTAAAAACCCAACAAATCAACAAATCAAGAGCACTAACACACTGATATCATATTGTTGGTCCATCAATGATCGAAAAACAGTGCAAATGATAAGAAAACACAATCAAACAACCCTGAGATTAGTATCTAATCGATAATCTATAGAAAGAGTTTCAAAATATATCTATCATAACTAAAACTTGAATTAAACACAAAGAACAAGGCTCAATGATAATGCAAATGACGATTCCAGCCAACATACACAATAAGAACAGTAATGCAAAATGAATATTCTCTGATTAGGGTTGTGCAAAACTTGCTACAAAAGATTACAATGATTCATATATATAGCAAACCTAGTTTCACTAACAGTTTCGCTGGGTAGCGAAACTGTCCTGACCGGATGCTTAGTTTCACCTGGCTACAAAACACAGTTTCACCGGGTGACCTAAGTTAGCTGACTACCAACGAAACTATAGTTGCTATAGTTTCACTGATAGTGTCGTTGGGTCAAAGCAAACTACTACAAAATATAAAATAACTACCATTTACATATATAAAACAAACTGACATAGTTCCTATTACAAACAAATTAAAATAAACTAACTACTAAGGTGAGTCCAACCTATACTTGATCTTCAAGTTCTCTGATCTGTGAGAAACTATCTAGTTATGTTGCCCATGCGCACTGAATAGTTTTGACCAGATCTTGCGAATCTATAGTTTCAGAGTCCATGGGAAACTATAGTTTCGAATGCGAAACTATAGTTTCCAATGCGAAACTATAGTTTCCAATGAGAAACTATAGTTTCCAATGCGAAACTAGAGTTTCCAATGCGAAACTAGAGTTTCCAATGCGAAACTATAGTTTCCAATGCGAAACTATAGTTTCCAATGCGAAACTATAGTTTCCAATGCGAAACTATAGTTTCCAATGCGAAACATAGTTTCCAATGTGAAACTATAGTTTCTCATTTTCATGCGAAACAATAGTTTCTCGTCTGTGAAAATATAATTTCTCTCGTATACTTTCTTCAGTTTCCTCAGCTCTTGTGAATCTATATTTTTCTATGCAAAACTATAGTTTCTACATTCAAAACTATATGCGAAACTAATAAATTAAACAAATATATATATATACATATATATATATATATATATATATATATATATTAATGATAATAAATAGTAAATAGATAATATTAATTAAAATTTTAAAATTTTAAAAGTTTTGTAATGTCTTGTGATCTAACAAACACTCAGTTGCACCTGCAGTTATTATGGGGAGTTTAAAGTTTGATCCCAGATCAAATGTGGTGGTGTATCCAAATGATCGCGATCCAAAGTCTGTTGGATATAGATATGCCATTGACTGGCAGAAAAGGTCTCCCACATTCTATGCTATTTCTCACTCTCCTACTATAGATGAGAAATAGATCAGAGAATTATGGAGAATGGTTGTATATGACGCCAAGAAGGGGATTATCATAGCGTCGATTCAGGGAGAGCAAGCTGAGATATTGGTAGAGACAGTGGCTAAGGCCCTGCACCTAGAGGGTGATATTGTTGGATTCTTGATGCCCAAGACACATAGAATATTGATGTGGTTAGTACGTCATGATCCAAGTCGGGTCATACCCAATAACAAGCTTAGCAAACACCAATTATTATTTAATTGATGATATGATCATGCAATTAAATAATTACACCAATTTAGAAAATGGGTTTTCTAAATAAGTTGCATATGAGATTGAACAACTTATATGGATATTTT
>BJCO01000475.1:0-11118 GCA_018326465.1 Flaveria floridana | reverse complement strand
CTCAACCAACTCCTACTTAAATACAGCATCTTGCAACAAGAAGACCTATCCTGTCCTGGACTTTTGCTGCTAATCCAGACATATAGTATGTTATAAGAGATCAAGATGGTCAAGATGTCTACTTCCAGTAAGACATGCTTGATCTACCTCTGCATGATCTCCATGACATGAGAAGGTATTATGAGAGTCTGAGAGACCCTGATCAAATGATGAATAAGGGAATGGTCTTGATCCTTATGAGGACTATCAACTGCTGAACAATCTTCTCTATTTTGGTAGCATCAGCCTAGGGGAGTTTGTAAGGTTATATAAGAAAGCTGATGCAACTAAAGCAACCAAAGGCTTTCTGCATGCATGCACTATGTACAAGGTAGAAGTTTCTTCGGAAGTTTTACACTTTACACAAAAAATATTCCAAGTGTAAAATCATCCAAAACCAAAGACCAAATCTCCTGAAGCCAAAAGATGAAGTCTTCCAAAGCTTCAAACACAAAGTCTTTCGAAGCCAAATGAAGTAAAGACTAATTTCTTCCAAAGACAGAGGAGAATATGCTTTCCTTGGATGTACGTTTGTATAAAGTTGACCCACTTTCTACTACAACTCTGAAGTCTCACTAACTTGCAGGAGTTGGTGAAAAGGTCCATGCTTTTGCAACTGTACATTGAGGTCTAGAATCTGTAAACTTCTACGTTATGTACTTTTATCCTTATTGTAATATATTAGGATGTGAGCTATGGCATGTCATAGTAACTGGTCAAAAAGAAATCTGTCTTTTGACTCTACATTGATTTTGTTGTCTATCAATGTTTCCAACTAGCATTCAAAGTATAGCAGGTTGTAGGATGTAGTATAAAGTATCTCTGGGTCTTGTATCTTATTTTATGCATTTTAACCCATGTAAAAGAACTTGAAATTCATATACATCATTCTTGAAAACCATATATATTGTTCTTGAGTTCTGTCTCCTTATTTAATTATGTTCTTTGTATCTCATACTTAAACCCGATTTACTATTTGATATGTTAAGTGTTCTAATATTCTTCCCCTCATGAGACTGATTGTATTGACCTCCCTTAACCGATCTTATAATTTGACAAGAGATAATTTTGAAAAAGAATTGATAAAAGTGGTCAAAGTTAACATAAATGAATAATATGTTGATTTGTTCACAAAAGCTTTTGATAAACAGAGACTCAAATATCTTGTATCAGCTATTAGGATGATTAACATTGAATAGATTTTCTTAAATTAGTTTTAAGATTTTTTTAAATATGTGCGTCTTTAAAGTTGTCTATGTTATCTCTTGTATAAACCCTGTTTAACTTGGAAGATAATTTTTCTAAATTATATTCCTTAGAAATTAAGAATTGAAGATCTATTTTCTTTTGGAAGACATTAAAATGATTTTGGAAGAAACTTATGCATTCAAACCAAATAACTACTTAATAAGAAATTTAAATTCGAAAGAACTTTGTATCTTCCGAAGCTTAAATATTCTTCTAAGTACTTATATGTTTTAAAGAACAATTTTCTTTCGAGAGTAATTAAGTCTCGGAAGCTTTATTCATCCTTTAAATAAAACTTGTAAAGATTAAAATCTTCCGAAACAAAATATGTATCAGAGGCAAAATTGCTCCAATTATTTTTCCTTTCGAGGCCAATCTTGTCAAACTAAGGAATATCTTCTAAAGTCAAATTGGCTTTAAAAGTTTTCTCAAAACTTCTGAAGACAAATTACCTTCGTAAAATCTTCTACTTCCAAGATAATTACCTTTTGGGCACTTTTTCAGAGGTGGATCGAGATTTGGATTTTAAAGTTTATCCTTTTGGATTATCTTTGTCTCACATCCATCCATATATATAGCCTTACAATGATTCCCCCTTTTCCTTCTTTCTTTTCATCTACAAACTTCTAACCCTAAATTTACCCATAAGCCCTTATTGTCCTTAGTTTTCTTTTTGCTAAAGCTTTCCCCAATGGCCTGAACCCCAAAACCAGCCAGATTTCTCCATGCACAGGTAACATAACCAAGTTGCTCTGTTGTCGTCTGAGAATGATCTTGGTTTATCAGACGTTTTGTGCTTTCTAACTCAATCATCCTACCTCACTTCACTCACAATAGATCCTCCACTATATGAAGAACAAATAGTGGAGTTTTAGAGGATCTGCCAAGAGATCATCTTGGATGGTGAGAAGGCACTATCTGCATCAATATAGGGGAAGACTGTTTTCATCACCCCAGCCACAATCAACACTCATCTCAGGCTTGATGATGAAAAAAGCAAACTTTTCTTTCTAAACGAAGTTGTCAATGAATCATTCAGGCCGATAGGCTATGAAGGAAACTTCACTGTGAGGACCTTCAAGAAGGGTAAGGTCTCTTTCTAATGGAAGTACCTCCTCCTTGTTATAATCCACTCTTTATCAAATAAACATGGAGAATGGGATCAAATTCCAGTGGACTTATCCTGTATAGTCCGTAGGATGGTTCAAGGGTTCAAGTTCAAGTACTCTCTGTTTGTTTACACAAACTTGCTTGCTAACTTAGACTCCTTAGAGTACTACATGTTCCCTAGATATGTTCAACATATTCTTAGCTATGAACTAGGCTCATACTTAAGGGGAACAGGTAACACTCTTAAATTAAGATAGATAAAGCTCGGCATCTTTAAAATCATGAGAAAATGATTACATCATTAAGACCTCAACCATGGTAACCTAGCCCCTTGACACTTTTCATGAAGCTGTTATGGAGCATGGGAATTCCAGAGCCCAAGAACTAATATCTGGTGGTAAGGGAGATGACTTTGGTTATGTTCTCTCTTAGCACATGATTCTTCTGATAAAGATGAGGGGAGTCTGCAACTAAGGATGTAAAATTATCAAAAACATGCACCTACTTGGTTTCAAAAGTAAGTCACCTGGAATCTTAGGTGGCTACCTTACAAAGGTAGGTCTTTAATCAGAAACTATAGATCACCAATCTCAAGGGGAAGTTAGCTGAAAGGCCTGCCAGGCATGTTCAATTAGGTTCACAAGAACCTATGGATATGATTGACCTAACCTCTATCTAGCCTATGCAAATGGGTGATGCTATCAAAAAGGGGGAGATGGTCTTAACTACAATCACAGAACATGAGAGCACTGCCCAGAGTATGGACATTGAGGCATCACTATCCTCACTTGTAGTTTTCCATACTCAACAACCTCCTCAGGCCCATATAAATATGGATGCCTTAATTCAAAGCTTATTTGAGGAGGGAATACCAAGGGCTATGTCTACCCCATCCTCTCCTGATGACAACCTAGTAGTGGGATGGAGGTATGACAATAATAGAAGAGCCCTGATACTCTCTAGATCTTTAAGACAATAAGAAGTGCTAAATTGTTTAGACCCTGAGAAACTACAAGGTTTTCCTCTGGTTGACCTGCCACTTACCAACTGAAGTCATAATAGGCAAGCTTATAGGTTGGATGAGAGGATCCAACTGAGGGGGCTTAAAGAGTTTAAGAAAAGATCAAAGCTATATAAAAAGATTCCAGCAGGAAAAACTATTGGTCAACTAGATTGAGGCAGACCATACGATTAGCATCGAAGGGGAAACCTCATTTGAAGGCCTAGCAGTTGAACCTGTGAACCTTGAGACTAAACTACTTTAGCACTTAGTACCCTCATTAAGACATCAGCTAGTGAAGGTGTCCCACAACCTCTTCCTGGCTAGAGCTCGAGTGTAGGACCAAGTAAAGAAGACCAAAGCTCTCTCCACCCTGAGTCACATAGGCTAGTAAAGGAAAAAGGGAAGAGGGTTCTCACCTTTAAAATGGAGATTGAGGAGGATAAGAGGAAGGCAAAGGGAGAGAGAAAAATAGAGACCCCCCCCCCAACTTCATGCAAGCTATAATCAAGGCTGTCTCTAGGCCAAATACATAAAAGGATGATTTAAAGGCAGCCAAATTTAATTATTTGGGGTTTAGGAACTATCATATTGATGAAATAATCTCTCTTCCCTTAGATGAGTTGAATGAACTGGCAGACACTGAAATGTCAAAAGAGAGAAAGAAGGATGAGCCTGCAGAATTGCTTCTAAAAATCAATGAAGAGAGGAAGAGAATAAGATTATACAAAGCCCATGTCTTCACTCCAGTTCAAGAAAGTCCTGAAGTAAAGACTGTGGCAGTTGAACAAGAAACTAAGGTATGCACAAAACATGATAAACAAAAGATGATAACCTACCTTAGAGCCAGAGGTCCCTATCAGGCAGCAGCCCTAGTTCCCTTATCATATGAGTATATTGAGTTTGAGTACCTCAAGTCGCTAGAGCAAGAAGTGCTAAAAGAAAAGAAAGCTGGTAAGAGGAAGACGAGGAAAAAGGCTCCTAAGTCAAGAGCTACCATCAGAGCCAATCAGTTTGTGTATAAATCAAGTACTTTTTCTTAGTTATGTAATTGTGTAAGTCCCAAGAATCTTACCATTTGATTTTACACCACCACTAACCCATCTTCGAATTAGGTAGAAATCGTGACATGATTTGAGACGTTACTTTTCAAGGTTGAGTTTTAGTTGGTGGTTTCTTTCTGGTTGCATACATGAAGTAATAATTGGACACATTATGACCCGTCATTTGTAATTTTGACAAGTACGTGGTTAAACGGTTAATTAGTTACATGGTGTTTACTGCAAGACTATATAACTTATATCTTAATAGTGATAACATGTTTCTTAAAACGAAAAATGCTTAGATAGCAGATGACTAATGTTAGTGTCATTTTAGCAATTTAAGTATTTTGAACAAATGCAGTATACATGAAGTTCCAATCTTGTAGAATTTGAGAAATAGGGCTCAATCCTAATATGGTTATTTCTTAGCAAGTTCATAAACAACAACAAACGAAGTACCTAATTTAAGAGTTTGAAGCGAAGCGTTAAGCTGAAACTTTTTGGCAAAAACATGTTTAAGGTAGATCTTTTTCAAACAATTTTTAATCTTCTATGGGTAGGTGACTTTTGGAAGGTCAATCTATGATTCCTAATCAATTCCTGTCTTGTCTGTCTTTTGATTCCACATTCAATTAATCTATTGGTACATTAATGATTTATTCATGGCATAAACTCTATATTTGTCTTATTTGTGCATGTGTTCGTCAATGATGAAAGTCGTAAAAGACTCGAAGGGCTAGACCTTTAGGAGGGCTTTTAGGGACAAGCTAGGTTGGATTATAGATCAACTGCACTAATGTTTATCCATGACAATTGGAGGTGGATCAGTGGTCCAACATTGATGAAAAATGACAAAAGAAAAACTTCTCTCATCGCATCATTAACTGATGTAGGTTTAAAGGTCAAGTCTTGGAGTGAAGTAATATTAACTTTCTATACAGTCCTAAAATTTAGATCTTCCATCATGATCAATACCACAAGCACTCATGTAGATTATACGGAATCTAAACTATGTGAAGTTTAAGAATATGAACATAAGGGAAATACTTTGAATATGCTTATATTAATCAACGCCTGACAAGATAGATGATCATAACACGGTGTTTCAATAGCACTTATATACGAATAGCTAACCAAAAGAATTACTATATTATGTTCTATACAATGACTATATTTACAAATACATTTGAAACTCAAATTAGAAGCACACCGGGTTCACAGCTCCATCTAGACTTCTAGTACTCGGTTTAATAGTAATAGGCTAATAGTAGACAACCAAAATTTGTACTCAGTATGTGTTTTATAAAAATTTAGATGTTGTTTGATATGCAAACCTAACTAGTAAGGGACTCTACAATCCCCCCTAGGTTGATGGTATCAAACTGTCTTTAAAAGTTTTCCCCTTGATATGTTCACCACTTCCAATATATATTTTCTTAGCCAATATCTAAGCAACCACTCTAGAATATCTTTTGGCTTGTTCTTCAAATAGCAAATCATTCATTATTTGGTTTTGATATCTTCTTCTCAGAACTTTGACAAATAAATTAGATCTCAAATAGTATATATTGTATGCTCACATTATATAATGGCTTCACATGTAACCAAGTTGTACCACTAGTGATCAAAGTCTCGAAGTGAATCGGCTGGTAACATCCGATGTATAGGAACTACCTATTATTTCTTCATAGGTGGCCAAACTACATTGATAATTGTCTTTAATGTATATGGATTGTTCACAAGTTTTGCTTTCTGCAAATTTGACTTAGTTGTCTTCATACTCAAAAAGTTAAACATAAGTTGCCAGTTAAGAAAATATGTGAAGTTTCATCTTTATGTTTCTTCTGCTCAACTAGTTTGCATCATCCAGTCATCACAAGTCTAACTTGGTCAACAAACTAAAGTAGGCTGGATCCTTATAGTATTATATCTTTCCCAGTCTATCTTTTTAAACAATCAAATCTTTCTCTTTATGAAATTGCCATAGATCAATGCCAACAAATTGGCACATCTGTCCTAATATCAATCATGGTTGAAAAGATAATGAGCTTCGATAGGTGGTACTAAAATATCTAACCATGGTGATTGATCAAAAATAACATTAAGGTGTATTTCTTCAAATTCAAGAGAAAGAGATGAGCTTGATTGTTCCTCAACCTCCTCCATTAGAATATTCTCTAGTTGATTTGCTTCATTTTCTATGTCAACAATCAATAGCTCAAAGAATATAACTAGAGCACTAGTCTCAACGGTGGTCTCAATTGTTTGAGGCTCATAAATGTCTTCAAAACTACCATCTATATCTTCCTTAAAATCAAAAATTGATATCATCCTTTTCAGAATCAACAACTTATCCACCATTGTTCACTTGAAAATCACTTTTTTATCACCTTGATTATTTCCATCCTTTTCTCCCTGATTTTAACTAGCTCCTTCATCTCCGTTGGATTATTAGGCCTTTTATAAGATTCTAGACACATCTCAACATAGTCCCATAGATTATGATGTGTTTTCCCAAAATGGTCCCAATCACTAGTTATTTCTCATTTGCTAAAGTCTAAATTCTAGCACTAGCCCAGAATTGGCTAATAATCAGCATAGTTGATAGGGTTTTTGATGATAGCATAGTTAATAGTTGAAGTTTTAAGTTTGACAATTACTGATTTTAAGTAGAAGAACTCCTTAGGTGGATCAGCTAAGTATGTTGGTATATTATGCTCTAGTTTGAATTTCATATTTAGAGTCGTGACCTAATCAAGTTATATCAGAAGCATAGTTGAAATATGTGTCAACTCATTAAATAGAAAGGACTTAGTTTTGATTCTAAAAATTATACTCGTGAACTGGTATTAAGTTTAATTAATTTTTCTTAAAGTGTTCAACCACAAAGTTCACTTGGTAAACTAAATACTTGGTTTACAAGTACTCAGATTACACTAGAGTACTCGGTCATCTCCCGGTACTTAACTTTGACCAAGTAATCATTTAAGAGAAGTTCTAGGTGACTTTCTTAGTGCTTATCTAATGATACGTAATCAGTTATGTCCATGTACTTCGTTTATTTTTGTTGTTGTTTTATGTCACGTCCTCGGTTATCTAGAAGTTCTTGCTTGGTTCTTAAATTCCGGGCTAGAACCTTGAAATCAAGAAACTCTTAATTGTGTCGAAACCAACTTATTCTTAGATCAACCCACAAAACCTTGAACAACGAACACTTATAGTTGCAATCTATGGAATCTGTAATTTAATGTGTTTATGTTAGAAACACGTTCAATTTAACCCACCTAGAAACCAAGGTTTATTCAGCTAAAAAACCTCCTTATAATCACAGACCATAACACCAAATAGGTTTAATCATCACTTTACCTTGATCACACTAATTCGGACAAGCACCAAACGAGTGTTATCAAAAAACCAGATATTCGATTAGTTTTTGTGTGTATGTGAAATTTGATTAGGTACTTGGTAGATTAGGGTTCTTGACCTCATTTAGGCCCTAAGTACTTGTGGGGTTTTGGGCCCAACGTAATAATCGGTGGGCTAAGAGTCCTATATCGTATACAATTTCTCTTGTTAACAATTTTATTCCCTTTGTTTTAAAAATTTATTTTCAAAGCTTGAAATGGTTAAGTATTATGATTTAAAAAATGAAACAAATAAGAATTAAGAACAAAAAATAAAAAATAAAAGTAAAAATAATAGTATTTTGTTCTATACAATGACTATATATACATATAGACTAGACAGATTATGTTTCAAAAGCACTTCAATACAGAATAGCTAACCAAAGACTCACTGTATTATGTTCTATACGATAACTATATACGAATACACTAGAGACCCAAATTCCCAAGTATAATAATTTAGTTTGATTGTTTTTTTTAATAAGACCCAGCCTGACTAGTGCTAGCCTATATCAAAAAAAATTTAGTTGTATTTCGTTAGCTAAAATTTAGTTGTATTGCGTTAGCTAAAATTTTTTTGTTCCCTATGAATAATTTCATAGATTCATCACTGCACTTTCTTTAATACCTATTTATGGTGTTTGGCTGAAATTTACCCTTAACATTCCTTAATGTTGTTATTGAAGTTATTGGGCCCGTCAATTACTTTGGGCATAACCAATGTGTGGACTTGCCCATGTCGACATTTTCCCCCTTATTTTTAAGCAATTTATAAGTAATCGATCACTGCCGTATTCGTATAACCGTATTACCTTCTTCTGTAATAGTTTATAAATTTTAAGGTGAGTTACAAAGACTTTTGTGCGATTATGAATCTTGGATGCATTTGTAGTCCCTAATGCAAATAACTAGCATGATTACTCTCGGACAGGTTATATATTATTACATATTTGTGTTTATTTATGCTAAAAATACAAAAGATCAAATCATATCTTATAGTATGAATAAATGTATCATAATAACCTCTGATCGCATCTTATAAATTGGATAAATTTATCATAATAAACACTAGCTAATATATTTTATGTAGTATTATTTACGTGTAAAATTTTATGTGAATGACCAACGACAATGACATTTTTTTTCTTTGGTTAGCGTATCTCTGAGTGTGTGAGGGAGGGTTGTGGATTAACCTGGTATATATGAAAATGACTAAGGAATCTGTTTGGACCATTGTACGTTTCAATTTGTCAAAGTATAATTTAGATATTATACGGGTATTTGTTTTAGAATTAAAGACTTGACTGTGGTACCCTTTACCTTGATGGCAATGGGTCTTCATTAAATTGGTAGATTTTTCACGTACAAAAAATTTGAAATCAAGTAGCAATGTAATAAGCCACCCACATCCTGTATGACATTTTACATCTCACATACGTCCATTCAGACATTAAGTTGTCTTACTTCCTAACTTTATGCAGGGTGCAAATTTGTTTGGAATGACACATGTGATCGAATGTACTTTCCAAGAAGTGCAACTCACGTGACTTTGTAAATCATACATGGAATCCTACCAATATATCATAAAAACAAGGTATATAAACGTTCACAAAGCAATTATCATGATACTTTTAACAATAACAAATCCAATTCTTAATATGTATAGCAGAAAACATGTACTTAGAAATATTAATATATTTATGGGTCTAGTAAAGATTGTGCACACATTTTAAACACAAAATGAGAAAAGTGTTACAGTTTATAAAACATAAGCTTAAACCGGGTGTCATGGCCTCCAGCTATAAAATGTATGTATGTGACTTGTTGTCATCTTAATAGGTTTCTGACCCAATATTCCTTTATATATCAATAATTTTTGAGAAGTCACGAGAAATATTTCACTTATCCAAAATGGCATTATATGCATCAAAATTAGCGTATAGAGAATGTTACTTTTGGAATTATTCACGAAATTATGAGAATAGAATATATAAAAAAATATACAAATGCTTCCAAAGTGGGTCTTGGTCATGAACAGATCAATACGTACCATAATCGGTCACAAGAAATTTTAACAGTTAATAAATAAGTAAAACTTAATAGAACATTATAAAATGATTGTTATCCTGCTCATGTGCATGAAGGATGCGGTTACATCTGACCCGAAATACATGTGAATAATCAAATTAAAGAAAGATAAACAATTTCCTCAGATTCCAATGTTCCAGGAGAGTTTAAAGGTATGGGTAAACAACGCAATATATACTGAAAAGTTATCTGTATAATAACACATAAGATAAGTAACATCGTCTTTTATTTCCTGTTTTTTTTTTTAATTTATATTAACAATGCTTAATTACTTATATTAATTTCCTTATAGGATTTAAACCTTTAATTTATTAATAAAGTTGAGATACCTTAGCAACATTATGAATTCCATTACGATTAATACATTGGGACATTTATTGGGTAACCTAGAATACATAGTGTTATTTATTAACTATATTCGATACCCGTACGTTACACGGTTTGAAATAATAAAAATGCTATTTGAATATAAGATTGTGAGATCATTAAACATGTCTAAATTTAATAAGATTGAACCATGATATACATTGAAGCGCACACTACAAGAAAAATGGGTTTTTGTGTCGATGTTTTTTGCGGCGATACTCATTTCGTCGCAAAAAACACACTAAACGACAAAAATAATCACCTTTTTGACTTTTCAAGCTAAGTACACCTTTTGCGGCGATAAAGTCGTCGCAAAAGATATTTTCAATTTTTTTATTTTTTCTAAATTCTCTTTTAGGAGGTAAAATTTCCCGCTTATTTATTTGCGGCAATATTGTCGTCGCAAAAAAGTTTTTTATTTTTTTAATTTTTAATCCTATTTAATTTATTTTACTTTTTGTTTTTTGCGGCGATTTGTCGTCGCAAAAAATTCAATATCGCCGCAAAAACGTTGTGAACTTTATGAAAAAGGGGATTCCAGATCTGTTCTCCATTTTCACACAAAACACCAATTCACAAACACCACCACCAGATCCGCGACCACCACCGCTGCTGCTCTCCCACCGCCACCACCATCGCCATCTGCCACCGCCGCTGCTTTCCCACCGCCATCACCACCGCCATCTGCCACCGCCACCCGCAGTTCCAGTCACCACCACCGCCGTCGGCCGGGTGTGGACCACCACCGCTTGTTGTCGCCCTGTCACCACCACCACGCCGTCACCACCACCGCGCGCCACCTGCTCCACCGCCGCTTCAC
>BJCO01000473.1:0-24571 GCA_018326465.1 Flaveria floridana | reverse complement strand
AAACACCCATACTCGAGACTATCATACGAACACATACGAGTAAGCCACATGATCATGATACAACGAACGAAGCCATGTATTTCCCCCATGATTTTTTTAAAATGATAACAACTTAAAAAGGGGCCGTGGAAACTCACCCTGATTAACGAAATTGAAAGTACGTGCAATTACACCAACGAACGTCCAGTCAATCCTAATAGTGCCCTAAATACGATAGACACTTTAAGAATCGATACTCAAGTCTTACAAGCAAGTTGTTCATCCAACCTACTAGACTTATATTATTTTTAAGAAAATATTTGTTTACGCGAGTAGTTGGTGATTATAACACTCGGTTAAGATCTTAACGAAAACGGTGAATTACGCATTAGTTAGACAAGTACTAATTAACACCAAAATGTGAAAATTATAACCAAATAACACATAAACACTCATTTTTATATACGTACATAAATCCTAAATTACATTTCATGAATCAAACAACTTTAACCATCTTGGTATAAAAGTCTCTAAATCATGGCAATTTCTACGCATAAGTGACCATTTAGGCATCATAAAACATGTTCAAACGCACGTATCACTTTATGAACCAATTGTAACTCATATGGCCGTAAACAATACATACAACAAGTCCATAACTATTGATTAAACTCAGACCCATATTACGCCTAATCTTCATGCCAAAAGTCAACGTTTTTACGACTAGTTAAGCCTAAAACGTAATATAATGCATCCAATCACCAAGAATCATATATATTATCAAAAATACATTATTTGGACATAAAATATCATCACATTACAGTCCTAGTTCCAGATTTCAATAGTTCCTTTTATTCCACACAAAAACACCTAGTCTAGCATGCATTTCGACGTAAATTTCAACCATAATCATTCAAATCAACCAATCAATGATCCGTCCACAATCTATCATGTTTTCATGCTAAATTATACCCTAACTTACTTTTCTAAACTATCTATAACAAATAACCTATTGCATGTCAAAGATCAAGTCTTATTTCATCACATTTCGCAAGATATGAACCAATACATGCATATATATATACGACATACATACACAAATTAAATCCATCAAAATCCTTCAACAAAACACTGAAATATTCTGTTCTAAACCATCCGTAACGTTATCGATACTTGCATGTTCAAATCTAGTCATAAACCTTCACTTTTTGCAAGAACAAACACCCAAACATCAACATACACACATGCATGCATACAGTCACCCATACACACACTTAATACATGTAAACCTTCAACAAAATGTCATAATAGATGATTTATAATAGATTTCATACTTTAATCTACATGCATGGACGATTCAACATCAACAACGCATCATCAAGTAACAATCTAGCATCCAAACTTCGACACACATACATGCACACGTACGGACACATACATACACATATACGACTCATTTTTATTCCATATTTTCTGTTTCAAAACAGATTTTTCCCAAAATCTTACTTGGATGAACAATCTACAGCTTTTACGTAGTCATTTTTTATAAAAACGTAACTAAAACGAAAGATTAAGGTTACCTAAGTCTTAGCAAGCTATTTTCACGAAAAAGAACGTAGGATGGTGGTTTTCCTTCTAGATACACCACCAAAAAGCCTTCTTTTTCTCTAATATGCTTGCACCTCGTTCCAAGTGAAGATCTCCAAAGAAAATGGAACAAAAAGGAAAATGGTGGTGGTGTGGTGGTGTTGGCCGTAGGTTGTAGAAGAAAAGAGGGAGAGAGTGATTTTGTTCTATTGAAATGAAGTAAAGAAGTGAAATGAGGTGGGGAGAGGGGTTTATATAGGGGAGGAGAGGGAAGGGGGAGGGGGCGGCCGAAGGTAGGGGAGAGGTAGTCGAATGGTCTTTTTCATTTTTCTCCCGTCTCGACCCGTCTTTCAAAACCCAAACATGTTAAATTCTAATTACTTGTGAAATTCTAGTCCAAAAAGATTATTTACATGCCCCATATCTTGGTTTTATCGTCCACTTGTGCATTTTATTGTTTATCCGCTAGATTGAGCCATCTCGTCGCACTAAGGCGCGTAGATGCCGTTATCGGGTTTTCTCGTTACGATAGTCGTTTCCTCACATAATAACATTAATATTAGTGTAACTAAGATTAAATTAGGCCAAATTCTCATTTTTACCTATGAAGTTAATATTTATTTCCCTGTCGGTTCGTATTGGCGTTTATTTCAGACATTCGTCGGGTCTCAGGTTTTCATGGTCGAACACGCATGAAATAGAAATGTAAGCACACGTAGGACTCTAATCAATCTTTATATTAGTTTATTTAGTGCTATATATTATAAAACAAGATTGAGCATAGAAATCAAGATCTAGGGTTTCTAGGGAAATTACCCGGAAATCGAGGGTTGTCACAGTGATGATGTTAGAATGCGATTCAATAAAAAACATACAAATATAATCAAATCAATGAAAACAATCAAGAAAAATTCATAGTAGTTTATTGATAGTAGCAAAGACAATTACAAGTGTAAGTAGCAGTTACAAGTCTAGTCTGTCTGCACACACACATCTAAGCTATTTATACTATCAATAAACAAAGGAACAAAATTTTAAATAAGCAGTCCTTATACTATGACAAAACTATACAAAAGACATCTAAAGACTACATGATAATCTTCAAGAGGCTCTAACAATACTCTCCCTAAGATTTACATAGTCTTCGGTCTTTAAAATCTTCTGTCTTCTGTGCTTTGTCTTTTCTTTTCTTCAATCTGCAATCTTCTCTTTGTCTTT
The DNA here is from genome assembly GCA_018326465.1 of Flaveria floridana. Classification (NCBI taxonomy): domain Eukaryota; kingdom Viridiplantae; phylum Streptophyta; class Magnoliopsida; order Asterales; family Asteraceae; genus Flaveria; species Flaveria floridana. Next base: position 21,787 of record BJCO01000473.1, on the reverse strand, counting down.
CTTCTTCTCTCTTTCGTCTTCAAATATCAAAGAAGTCTTCTGGCTCATCTTTGATTTTGAACATAGACTTTTCTTTATACATCTCTTGATCTTTCAAGGCTTTAGCTATAGTTGACTTGAACTTGCTAGCTAAAATACCTTGTTCTGATTTAGCTTCGTTCATCTTGATCTCTATCTGGTTCATCCCTCCAATGTTTCTTTGGATAAACCTGTAATGTCAATATTAGCATACAATTCAATCGGATTTTGATTCTCTTTTGAGTACACCTCTAATACCCCTTTGCTTGAAATCCTCATAAATTCTATGTCTTTGATATCCTTCTTAACAATATTAGCATAAGCCAATGCTTTTCTCAACGATATTCTTTCCATCGCAACATTCATCACTTTGATGATGGATAAGAATTATTTCTTGTCAATCTCTATTATCTCAGGAGATACTCTTTCAAACTTTTGAACGGATAGAAAGGAGATGTAACTCGGATGTAAGAATTTAAGTTCAAATACTCCAAATAAAGTAATCATGTCCTCATACCAGTTTTCTCGATTTCGAACCAACTTTAACTCAAATATATCCGAAGTATAAAACCATCTCAAGATTGGTTTTGACTTTTGAGTTCCTTCTATCACCTTTAATCCTGGAGTTATAACCTTCTCAAAATATTAACCATGAAACTCAATCAAGAAATGTTCATCTTCTGCTTGTTTTCCTCTATACTTTCTATTCTTTTTCAATGTATTAAAGTATTCTTTATCTTCTTGACTACATCTTATTTGCAGAAATAAGCTTGCTCTGGTGATTCCTCTGTTTGACAACTTTACAAAAATCTCACCTTGCTTAGCTCCAGTTGAATTGATAAGAGGCAGTTTATTTATATCCTTTAAGTCTTGAACAGGCAGCTTTATGATACTTGAAAAAAATGATAAACATCACACACAGAATTAACTCTTTTGATCAAGAAAGCATCAAACACCTCATCATACTTCCAAGCTACTATCTTCACTGCATTGGTGGTATCAGGAGCAATCATTGCATTTAGTAATTCTGAGATTGCTTTTCCTTTTTGTAACATGTTTCTAACCAAATCACCTTTAGATCTAGCTTTGTTGAATAATTGCTTTTGATCAGGAGATACTTTGTAAGCTTATTTCTCAGTCTCTGGAAACATTTTCATCAATTCTTTCCTTCTTTCATACACTGAGCTCTTCATAGCCATAGATTTTATCTCTTGAGGTTTCAGCATTCTCGTCCTCTTTGTAATTTCTAGACATTGAGGATTATCTGTAGCAAGCACAATCATCTTGTTAGTTTGTTTCTCTGTCTCTTGGAAGCTTCTCACTAAATTTCTTAGAGATTCAGACTGTAATCTCTTCAGTCTCTTCCAAGGATAGTTACGAGCTTGCAACCATGATCTTAATGCAAAAACATTCACATCTTCAGGATCAGGGTGGTGTAACTCAGATGATGGCATTTCCTCAACATTTATGCTCTCTTATAATGGATTCTATTCTCCATGTTCAACAATAATCTCATTTGGATCTACTGGAGCAACAAACTCAGCAGTAATACATTTCTCTTATTCTTCATTTATCTGAGAAACTGTTAAACCATCAAGAAAGACTCTGTTGTATTTCATTTTCACCAAGTAGTTTTATCTATCTTCAAAATCAACAGGTATCTTATCTTGAGTGGTCTGGTGAAAAAGTTGATTCAAAGTTAGCTTCAACAATGTCTTCATCTTCAAGTACCTCATTGTACCATCCATCATCAAATTCATCCTGTATGTCATCAAGAGCTTCAATCGTCTCTTGAACATAATTCTCTCCTGTTTCTTGACTATCAGCAATCTTTTGAACTTTTGATGATGGTTCAGGTAAAACCGAACTGTCTATTTCATCAATCTTTCTTTTTCATTTATCAATTGCAGGAATCTTTTCAGTAATCTTTTCAATATCAATTGGGGTTATCTCAGAAACTATCACACTTTCCGGAGAATCAGGAGAATGAGGCTTTTGCTTTTTCTTCAATTGTTCTAACTCCTTTTTTCATGAGTTCATTTTCTACTTTCAGTTTATTGAACTTCTCTTCCATCAAGTCACACTCTCTCATCATGACTTCAAATATTTTCATATTTTCTTCTTTTCCTTTCACTAAATCAGCAATCTCGTCATCCTTCTTTTAAATCACTTCTTTTAACTTCTTATTTTCCTCTTTTAACTCATGAATAATCTTTTCTTGATCAATGTTAGCTTCTTTTAAAGTATCAATTACATCCACATCTTGCACATCTTCAGTTTGTACAGACACATTGTGTGCTGTAATGACATGAGGTTCTTCAGTTTCATTTAGAGACTCAGTAATAGGAGTGGAGCTTTGAAAGATAGGCTCTGATAATATTACATCAATGTAATAAAATCCAATATCTTGATTTTGATCATTTTCTTTATTAACATTTGAGTCTAACACATTCTCAACATGAATTTCTTCACTAACTCCTTCATCATGATCCATACCAGTAGTAGTTCCTTCATCAACATCATGTCTTTCTTCAGAATGATCAGAGATAGTTTTCTCACTACTCTTTGATTGATGTGCCTCAGCTGCATCATCAGCACCATCATCATCACTACTTGATGAACTTTCATCATCATTATCATTATCTTCATTTTCATCATCATCATCATTATCTTCATTATCGCCAAACAATACTTGAGGAATTTCATCAATAAGATCAGTTGGATCCACTGGTTCACCTTCAATCAAATGGAAGTGATCTATATTGATATCTACTTCATCTCTTGCAACATTCCTCATGTAATCAAACATAGGTACATTCTGACCACCTGTAATCATGGCCAATCTCTTGTAAGATATCTCATACATGTGTTCAAGTTCTAAAATATCTCCACCTACACCATAAGCATGGAAATCCGGGTGTTCTTCATTTATGATCATCTGTAAAAACCTTGGATACATCAGGTATTTGTTCCTAATGCCTTTCTCCAAATTGAAGATAAACACATTCATGATCCATTTGACCATGTTGAATCTTCTGTTTGTAGCAAGAGCTATAATTGGAGATGCAATGTCTACTGGGAAAGAATTCCATCCCGCACTTCTCTTAGACATGCAGTGTTAGAATATATAGCACAAAAGCTTCCCAATGGTTAAAGACTCTGGCTCTAAAGAATTGCTTCTTTGGAAAGTGATCAGGATGACCCATTTCCAAGAATGTCTCTCTACATTCATTGAAAGTCAGTTCTTTTGGATCTTCTGGATCATTTTATCCCAATCTTAAGGAAGATCTGATAGAATCTTCTGAAACTTCTATCATTCTATCATTTGTGACAAAACCTCTTAAAACTTTTCTTCCTTCATCATTTACGTCAACTGATACGGTGGTCCAAAACTTATTGATTAATCTTGCATAGACCACTGGTTAGTAACACATAGTACATACATACTTAATCCTCAGTAAAAACATGATCATCTCTTCATAACTGACAGCATCTTGTATATTCTCATTAAATAATACTGCAACATTGTGCTTTGGCTCAAACTTCAATTCATTCATTTGCACAAATGAAAACAAGAACTTTAGTCAATTTGATTTTAAACTTTTTGAGTTTAATAAATGTTGAATGAATTTTAATGAATTATTATGTTTTAAACAAATTTAATCTAACTTGTACTTAGATAATGACTAAGTATTTATATATTATGTTCAAGAACATAACATACTCAAGTTAGGGTATACATTGTTTTAAACATATCAATTCATTAAATGTTATCAAACACATATTAAAAATTGAATTTTTATGAATTTTCCATTTTAATTCAAAATTCAAAATTCATTGACTGTTCATCTTCATTACTTCAACTGATGATGAATCATCATTGAACCAATGGGATGAAATTCAATGTTTGATGTGTTAAATTGCTTGAAATCAATTAAATATCCATAATCTAACATCAATTTCAGTTCTTATTTGTCATTAAATTCACAAAATTCAAATGTTCAGTCGACTTAGGGTTCATACGCTCGAACAACTATGAAACGCCCTAGTCAAAATTTGAATTAGAATCTTGAAAATGTGTTGATTCGATTATGAACTTATGTTTAGAATCTTATAAACACGCTATCAATTGTAGAATAATATCACAAGCAGACAAATTTTGCGAAATGAAGTTAACCGAGAGTCGAGAGAGTGAGTTCAGGAGACTTTAGGTGAATGAAAGAATGAAAAACACCAAGTGTTCTATTAATACTAAGTGTAATATTTTAGGCTCATGAGCACTGTTTGTGCACGTGAGTCTGAAAATAACACAAAAAATTTAGGCGTATGAGCACTGTTTATACGCATGAGGTTGAATTTTTTACTAAGTGTTTAGGCGCATAGCACTATTTGTGCGCATGTGCTTAGGCGCATGAGCATGTTCAGACGCATAAGTACTGTTTAGGCCCTTTTGTACTGTTCAGGCGCATGAGACTAGCTGAAACGCCCAACACTTGGTAATTTCACTTGAAATGCCCAAATCTTGAAAAGCCTGATACTGTTTATGCGCATGAGAGTTGTTGAAACGCCCAAATACTTAACCAACTTTTTAGACTTATGACCACTGTTTAGGCGCATGAGAGTTTCCGAAACACCTAAAGCACTTGTAAATTTTCTTAAATTCATCATGCTCCTGTTTGGACTTCTGAACATTGTTTAGGCGCATGAGATTTCTTTCATGAGTTTAACACTTGTATTTTTTAAATCTTCCACCTGAACAGTGTTTAAACATATTAGTATAGTTCACATACTAATATTTAAACAATTTGTTAAATTGTTACTTTCACTCAAAATTTACATAATTGACCCTCAATTTTGAACTTTTGACATTTCAATTATTTTTATTAAAATTTTCAACAAACAAAATCAATTTCCTTTCATGTTAGTCTCTGATTCTAAACAAATAATCTCATTTAAATTGTTGCAAGAAGCTTTTCCACTTTAAAATTTTTCAGGTTCATTTTCACATTATCAAACACACACATGCTTGAACTTTTAGCTTCATCCTTTCCATCCAAACCATTTAATTTTGATTCTCTTAGATTCTTTTACTTTTTACTCCCCCTAAACTTTTAAGTTGTACAAAACTTAGAAGTTTCTTGAGTTGTCACAAGAAGCTCACACTAATCATTTTTAATATGCCTGCACACATAAAACTTGCATAAAATCAAAATTAAAGTAGAATAAAAATCTAATAGGTACAATAGAATCAATGTCTGCAGTGAGATCATATCAGTTAAGATCAGCATATTAAATGAAAATAAATTATGAATAGTCATAGACAATGATTAAATCCTGATCAAGTGTGTTCTAGGTCAGTGATTTCATAGCAAAGGAGGCACAAGATCCAAGGGCAGACAATGAGTGTTTTTTACAAAAGAATCAGCTCACTTACTTTTTCAATTCTTGGATTGATTAGAGTTGAATTCGATATGACATGATGTGACTCACACATAGACTTAGAGAGATCAATTATCATCAAGGTATGAAAGTAAGTATATTTTCTCAACTTAGAAACCTGACATATATTCATAACCAGAGTTCATGTTTATAATTTAGTTGAGAATTATCATGGATAACCATTTGATAAACTCTAACCATCCATTTGAATGGGTTGTGCACATTAGCATCTTTTTGCATCAAAGGAGAATATCCAGGTCTGCAATCACTTACAACAAAGGATATCTCATCACTTCAGGTCTATGATGACTCATAATAGAGAAGTAAGATGACGCTTGTAACAGATCTCATGGTTAGTCATATCACCACTAGGTGTGAGTGTTGTAACTTTACAAGCAATCAATCCGATAAGCTAATACTACTCATTAGTATTAAGATGAACACACATACATTCATAGATGATTTAGTTTGATCATAAGAATTTACTTTTTCAGTATAATAGCATGAGTTTGCCTACACATCCTATTTGATCATATCAGACTTTATTTTCGAGTGAAATATGCAACTGATCTAACTAATGTACTATCATTTCTCACATATTGCATAACCAGATTCATTTCTAAAACATGAAGTAACAAAGAAAGACTATTTTTGTAGTTTTTGTTTTATATTTTTATCTTTGATTTTTGATCTTCTATTTTTGTATTTGGTTTTGCTTTAATAAGAAAACATGCACACACAAACTACAATCAGACAATTAACTCTGATAGTTGCTCTTGTTATGACCTTTTTGTTAAGGGAGGGTTCTGATCATGTTAAGTCTCAATTAACTAAAATGCTCAAAAACTAGTTTTACACATGGTTAATAAGACCAATTGACTTTACCAAATACTCAAACCATCTTGGTAAGAAGGCTTTAGTAAATAGGTCTGCAAACTATTTTTAGTTGCAATTTAAATCAGAATGATTAAACCTTTTTCGGAGTTATCTCTTATTGAATCTCGATATGCTTTGTTTTTGAATGTGGGACAAGATTAGCTATAATGAACATTGCAGCAGTGTTATCAATGTAAAATGGAGTTTTAAGAAAATTGAACCCATAATCAAGCAGTTGGTTTTGTAACCAAAGGATTTGAGATCATCCTGCTGAAGCAGCTATATACTCAGCTTCTGCCGTTGAAATAGATACATTTGTTTGTTTCTTACATTGCCATGAGACTAATCTGGGTCCTAAAAACTGACAACCACCCGTAGTAGATTGTCTATCTTGATAACATCCTCCATAATCACTATCAGTATATCCATGTAGCTCAAAGTTTTCTTTGTAAGGATACTTAGCCCTAAAGCCAGTTTACCTTTCAGATACCTGAATATCCTTTTGAAAGCAATTAAGTAGGATTCCTTCGGGTCTGATTGATACCTGGCATAAACACAAACAACATACATTATGTCTGGTCTTAATGCAGTAAGATACATCAACGAACCATTCATAGATCTGTATAAGGTTTGGTCAACAGATTTTCCTTTCGGATTAGGCTTAATCTTGGTGTTTACGTCAGCTAGAGTTCTAATGGATTGACAATCTTGCAGTTTAAATTTCTTCAAGAGTTTGTCAACAAACTTCTCTTGATTGATGAAAATACCATATATAGATTTCTTGACTTGAAGTCCAAGAAAGAAATTGATTGCTCCCATAGAACTCATTTGAAATCGTGACTTCATGATTTCTTCGAATTCATTGCAAACAATTTTGGACTAGTGGAACCAAATATGATATCATCGTCATACACTTGTACACATAAGAGATCATCAGCATCCTTCTTTATGAATAAAGTTGGATTGATTTTCCCTTGATGAAGTCCATACAAAGCTTTGCTAAGCTTGTACACACGATATAGAGATTCTGAATCTTCAAAACCCGGAGGTTGCTTCACATACACATCATCGGTGATTGGACCATACAAAAATGCACCTTTAACATCCATCTGATACACTTTAAATTTCATGAATGATGCATAAGCCAGGAAGACACGAATTGAATCAAGTCTTGTAACTGGAGCAAATACTTCATCATAATCAATACCTTCTTCTTGAGTGTATCCCTTTGCAACAAGTCTCACTTTATTTCGAATGATGATGCCTCGATCATCTGTTTTGTTTTTGAACAACCATTTTGTTCCTATGGCATATTCTCCTTCAGGTAAATCCATAAGATTCTACACTTCTTATTTGCGGAATTACAATAATTCTTCTTGCATAGCCTTAATCCAACCATTGTCCTTTATTGCTTCGGCAACGTTTTTAGGAACAACTTGAGAAAGAAAACACGAGTATAAGCAAAGATTTGTTTGTTCTGATTTGCTTCTTGTCGTTCTCTTATTCAAAGGACCAATAATCTGAGATGTTGGATGGTTCTTGTGAATACGAGATGTTGGAATCTCATTCCCTTGAACATGAACATCCAGATTTGATTGATTCAAGTTGGAAAGCTGATGCAATAGGCTTGAAGAATGTGGATTGAAATTTGGAACTTGAGTCGGTTAGTTGATAAAGTAATTAATATTACCAAAATCAACTACATCACCAGAAATGGATGATGTTCCAGACTCAGGTTATACAAATTCACCACCATCATTAGGAATTGGTTGAGAAACATCTTGATCGTCTGAAACTGAATGATCTGAATCTTGATGAGATTGGTCATTTTCATTAAATCAAATAGTTGAATCTTTGACAAAAGAGAAGAATGGGTAATCTGGGCTTGGATCATCTGCTTCGTCAGAATCTGAATCATCACTGAAAGAACCAAGATCTCCTCGAGATTTCTTCTTACCTGTAGAATTAAGCAAGTTAGATTGATCAAACAAGTTAGATTGAAAAGAGTTTAATAAAGAATCTAAATCATATAACCATGCTGGACCATTTGAAACTGATAGAAATGAATTTTCCAAGAATTTAACGTTGATTGTTTCAAGTATAATATTTGTCCTAGAGTTATAAACTTGATAGGCTTTTGAAACATATGAATATCCAACAAAAAATCCATTATTAGATTTTGTTTCAAATTTTCCTAGATGATCATCTGAATTTAAAATCACAACTGGACAACCAAAAGATTTAAGAAAATCTATGTTTGGTTTCCTGCCAAACATCAACTCATATGGAGTTTTCAGTTATCTTTCATAATTAACATTCTATTTTACAAAACACGTAGTTGATATGGCTTCATTCCAGAAAGTGATCGGAATTTTCGCATCTGCTAACATGGATCGTGCAGCCTCAATCAGAGTTCTGTTCTTCCTTTTAGCAACTCCATTTTGTTGAGAAGTTATGGGAGCACTGAACTGATGAGCAATTCCTTTTTCTATACAAAACATGTCAATATTAGCATTTTTGAATTCCGTACCATTATCACTTCTTATTATTTTCACTTTTTGATCTAATTGATTTTCAACTTTTATGATAGATTCTTTTAATAATTCAGCCGTTTCAGATTTAGCATTCAAAAAGAAAACCCATGAAAATCTTGTATAGTCATCAATGATAACTAAACAATAAGATTTTCTTCCAATACTCTTGATGTTGGTTGGTCCAAAATGGTCCATATGCAACATCTGGAGTGGTTTGGAATTTGAGTTTTTTGCTTGGTCTTATAAGATGCTCTTTGTTGCTTCCCCTTTAAACATGTTATGCAGTGATCAGTAGTTGCAAACTTCTTGGATGGAAGTCCAATAACATGATTTCCTGCTACAAGCTTGTTCATATTCTTGAAGTTGGAATGCCCGAGACGTCTATGCCAAAGCTGACTTTCATCATTTGAAGCTTTACTAATAAGGATTGTTGTATACATCTCGATCCCTAACAGCTTTAACAATCACCCAATCCTTGCTAATCTGAAATCATGGCTTCAAAACATAATAAAAAGAATCATCAAACATAACAGAATATGATTTATCATAGATTTAGGACACGCTTAACAAATTAAAGTTCAACTTTGAACAAAACTTGACTTTATCAAAGCTTATTATCCCATTAGATACTGTTCCTTCTCCTGTTATTTTTTCACCTGCATCACCACCGAAGGCGACATGCGTACTATCCTTTAACTTAAAGTCTTATAATAAGGCATGATTGCCTGTCATGTGCCGGCTACACCCGCTATCCATATATCATGTGTTGAGTGGTCTTCTCGGGCGTACCTGCACAACAAAGAAATTTAGTTGAGGTATCTACCCAAGCCGAGATGGTCTTGGGTTTTCCAAATTTATCAACAATGGTAAACTGCTTAAAATGAAATGTATTCACATCAGGCTTGTTTTTAATGAATTTACCAATTCTGTTATGCACACATTCTTGGTCATTTTTGTAAACATTCTCACGAGTTGAATAACCAACTTTGGAAAAATATTTATTGCCAACATTTTTATCATTCATTCTTACAGATCTTGGTATGAATTGATCTTTCATAACTTGTTTTGGTTTCACATAATCATTCCTTTGGAAAGACCTCAAACCAAATAAAGGTTGGTTAGTTAATCTTTGAAAACCACCAGTTTTATTTCTCCAAAACTGAGGATTAACATAACCTTTGCTCAATTGTGAATTGGAAAATTATTTCCTAGGTGAACTCTTTCTAAAGTAACAATTTTTAGTGTTGTGAGTTCTTTCATCATAATAGGTACAGTATTTGTTAAAATAGCAATCTGCCGTGACAGTACTTGTTAAAAAAGCACTTAGCAGTATTGTGATTGTAGATATTACAAATTTCACAGTACCTCTGTGGTATTTTAAACAACTACTTATTAACTTTTGATGTTGACGCAACATTTGATTCTTGCTTATATTTTGGTGTCAAAAAGTTAACTTGTTGTTTTTGATTTGTCAAATTTTGCTTTTGATTTGACATTTTGTTCTTTGACATGTTACTTTTTAGCTTTTGCACATGAACTTCTTTCTTTAATTCCTTACGAACAAATATTTCAACAACAGTGGAAGACTTAGAATCTAAACCCGTTTTCAGATCAGAGTTCGATTTGTTCTTAGGACTTAGCTTAAATTCTTGAAGTGTGTTCATGTTTAACAAACCAGCAGACACAAATTTTACTGTTTAAGTTTAGTTGCTTGATTTGTTGTTTTTATCAGATTTTCTTGTCTTTTATTTTGATCGTTTTTGGCTTTAGATAATTTCCTTCTTCTTCTTTGATTCCTTGATTTTAAGGAACTTGTTTAATTTGAGATTGAACATCTTCAGGTGAAGATTCTTTTTCATTATCTTTCTCTTTCAGATCAAAAGTGTTTGAATCCTCTGATGTTCCTTCTTCTAGTTTTGCCTTCTCTTTCTTTATGATTATCATTTCTTCCAGCATAGATTCTGTTGGAACATAATTTTTTTGACTTTTCTGTTTTGCTTCATATGATTTAACTTTTATTGGATGACCATTTTTTATTTTTTCAGCATCTTTTTCTTTAAGGATTTTTACATTAGCTCTCTCTTCTTCATTGTCAGAAATCTTGTTTTTGTTTTGAAAAGCTTTAAGTTTAGCTTTATTTTCAGGAGAATGATCATGCATGTTAAAATTTTCTACTAGAGTGTTGGTTGTAGATTCAGGCATTGGTTCATGTGTAAATCCTAGTCCTGTTTTTTGTTTATCTTTTCTTTCACTTACCAGTTGTTCCATAATCGTTTTGGAACTTTTCACCTTAGCAAGATTAACTTGAGTAGCAACATGTGCTATTTTCTCCTGTTCCAGATTTTTGGTCATTTCTTCAAGTTGTTTAGAAACAATTTCTAATTCTTTTAAAGTTATGTTCCATGACGTTTGTAGAGAAATAATCTTATCATCTGCTATTTTATGGTTGGATTTTAGTTTATTGTGCATTGACTCCTCTTGCTTAAGTTTCTCACAGATTTTATATGAATAAGTTTGATATTATTCAACATGTTCAAAGCATGATTTGGTGCATAGTTTTTCTCTTACTTCAGATGGTATTGATGGATATTTTGGTGAAGAAGTTTTAGAGTTATAGTATGAAGTTTCAACCTTAGGTTGATCAGACTATGCCATCAAAGCAATTTCATATGAATCCTCTTTAGGATCAGATTTATCACTCCAGTCATAATCATCTTCTTCATTCTCATTGTTACCTTCAACTTTAGGATCAAAATCCTCTGACCAATCTTCTCCTTGAACTTCTGCAATAAGAGATAAACTAGAGGTTAGATCATTAGTAAATTGCTCAGCATATGCACTCCAGTCATATCCTTCCTTAACACTAACAACTAGAGCTTTCTTTGGCTCATCAGATGACTTAGATTCATCTTTAAGTTTGATATGGCTTTTGGAATGTCTTTTAAGATAATTGTTGAAACCTCTGATTGCTAAAATTAGCTTGTGCATTTCCTCCATTGTTTTTGGGAGCATTGCATTCCCGAGACAAATGTCCATAACTATTGCAGTTGAAACACCTTGACTTAGACTTGTCAAATCCAACAGTCTTATTAGCACTTGGCTTGTATTTCCTGTTGACATACGAGTGTTTCTGAGTTCTGTAGGCAATAATCACCATCTGCCAGTTCAGATCCATTTCTTCTACATGTTCTGGATCCATTTCAAATAAATCCTGCAACACAAGATCTAATTGTGTTAAATGACTACCCTGATAAGCTTGAAAGCTTCCCATGAAAGCAGTAAAGGCAGTTTTAGACTCTTCATCCTCTAATAGGATGTTTATGACATCTTAAATTTGCTAGATTTAGCAGAGTTAATAGATTGAGTCTCTGTTTGAGGTTTAGAACTTTGAGAATTAGGAGGAGACTGAGGTTGAGATTTATTTGCATAAGCAGGAGCACTTGTGAATGAAGAATCAGTAAAGAACCCTGCTCCAACAAACAGATCTCCATCTTCTTCAGGTGAACTTTCATTCTTTGCCATAAAGGCATTCTCAATAGTATTTGTAGGAGATACAACAAATTGATACTGTGACATTGAGGCTGTTCTGTCATTATTCCTTGAACTTTTATCAGTTTCAATAAACTCAATCTTGGCAATCAACAAATCGAGATCCATAGGAAATTTCTCTGTATGCTTTAACAGTGTCACTTTTTGTTTCCAAGATGATGGTAAAGTATTGAGAAGTCTAATATTTAGATCTTCAGGATCATGTGTAATGCCAGCTGTTGACATCTTAGTGGTAAGCTGCACATATTTGTTCATCATTTGATTGATGGTTTCACCAGATAAATGTTGAAATAGCTCTAATTGCCTCTTCAGTTTTTGCTTTTTGAGATTTTAAATCTCTTTACCACCTTGACAGATTGTCTTTATAGCTTTATACATGGTGTATCTAGTTTGATATCCATCAATCTGGCTAGGACTTCAAGAGGTAGTCCTTTACACATTAGATAATATGCTTTAATATCATTCTTAACCTTTTTAAGATCATCACCTTGTAGACCATCTTCAGGGTAAGGTTCTGATGAGTCTTTAGTATAGACAAATCCTCTATCAGGCCCATCAGTAGTTAGAGGAATATGGGGTCCTTTTTCTATTAATTTCCAATGATCAGTATCAATAGAATTAAGGTGATATTTTAACCTAAGTGACCAGTTTTTAAAATCAGCTCTATTTTTCAACTTAGGAACTTATTTTCAGAATCCTCAGATTTCACTATGTTTGTATTTTGATTTTAAGAAGAAGAAATGTTTTTGTTGTTTTAAAGTTTTTGAATTAAAACAATGAATTGAAAATATTTTTTGGATTTATCAAAAAAAATTTTTTTTTTTAAATTCTAAGTGTTGAAATGATGCGCCTAAACATTGTTAAAACATCCCAACAGTGGTGATACTTCTGAGTTTTTTGAAACATCTAAGGAATTGCCTTAGATTTCTCAAAGCTCCCAACTTGAGATGCGCCTGAGCAGTTGAAATGCGCCCAAACAGTTGTCAGACGCCTGGCTTGAAAAACGCCCAAACAGTTCAAATGTGCCCAAATAGTTGAAATGCGCTTAGAATTACATGGTTTCTGAGTATTCCAAAGTGCCCACACAGTTGAAAAACGTCTCAACAGTGATAAAATGCCTCGTCCAAAAACGCCTCAACAATAGTAAAGGGCCTGAACAGCTGTCAAGCGCCTAACACTTAGGCAATTTTTAGCAGTGTTTTATCCCTAATGCGCCAAATTCAACAAGTTCTTATGAACATAACGAACTCAATTCTTCTGAAATTCTTCAAAACTTGATGAATTGATCTTAAAACTTCCAATTAGGTAGATTTAGACAGATTAACTATCCTTTAACTTCAATTTCTTCAATTAACAACAACAAATCACTCTTTTGTTCATATTTTCAGTTCGAATGTGAAGAACAGGTTCAAATATAAATTCAATCAATTCACTGATTTTGAACTACTTGTACTGCAAATTATGATTCAATTCATGTTTCTAATTATGGAAAACAACTGAATCAACAATATTTCAATCAAATTGCTTATCAAACATAGATTCAAGTGATTTATGAGTTTGCAAGTTTGTACAAACTCAATCACTGAACCAAAAGCTCTAATACCATTTGATAGGATCAAATGAATCGATCCGTGATGATGTTAGAATGCAATTCAATAAAAAATATACAAATGTAATCAAATCAATGCAAACAATCAAGAAAAATTTATAGTAGTTTATTGATAGTAGCAAAGACAATTACAAGTGTAAGTAGCAGTTACAAGACTAGGCTGCTTGCACACACACATCTAAGCTATTTATACTATCACGAAACAAAGGAACAAAAATTTACATAAATAGTCCCTATACTATGACAAAACTATACAAAAGACATCTAAAGGCTACATGTTAATCTTCAAGAGGCTCTAACAAAAACGTATTCGGACGATCGGTTCCGGGTAAAAACGCGTTTTTAACGGGTAAATCATAAAAATAAAGTTTTTAGTCAAAAGAGCCCATAAACATATTTTGAAAACTTATTATACGTATTATAAGTCATTAAATGATGTTTAAAGGTTAATTGGATGAAAACAGGAGAATTTAAAGCAAACTGTCAAAAACGTCGGTTTTACCGTAATCGTTAACTTGAATTTTGAGTTTTAAATCTCTCAAAGATAAAATATGGAAATGATGAGTTGAAATAAGCCTAAAAGTAATATAAAAACCCCCAGGAACTAATAAGGACTATATTTGGGTTCAAGAAATGGAAAGAATGCAACTTTGGGGTAAAAATTAAAATATTTAAAACTTGAGGGACCAAAGTGTAAATTCTGAAAATATAATGAAATTTCAGTAACCATGGCCAGAAACTATTATCAAACTTATTGTCATGTGAACGCATTTATAGGAATTACCAAAAACTTCACATTCACATGCCAAAACCCTAACTTTCCCAAAAAGGAAACTTTTGACGCAAACTTTTAAGAAACGAAACCACGTGAACTTATAATCGTAAAAATACACTTAGTATACTTCCAATAGTCTAAGAACATATGGCATACTACTTGTATCTGGTTCATAGGGTGCTAGAGCTTGAATCATTTCTTTGACTGAAGAACTGTTGATTTACCTAAGGTGACTTCTAGTGTTCCCTTTTTACTATTGATTTAGGATGAAACATGCTTTGATTGAACTATAACTATTATTGTGCTATTGTTTGACACTTTTATGTTGGGTACTATGTTTGAACCTGCTCTTAAATGTATCACAATCATTAATTCTTGTGTGAACTGCTTGTCCTATATGGGTAGATGTACTTGGGGAATCCCACACACACAGTGCCTTCTGGATAGGAAGGGTACCCCACTGAGATCCTGAGGGATCGTTTGTATCATGTAACAGGTTTTTATAAGATACTATGGTGAAATATCCAGCAGGTATAGTGCACTGTTTGAGGTTCAGTTATCCTTAGGGTTAACCGGTTTAAACACAACTTTAGAAGAGGCTAACCGGGGCTGAGTGCAGGGTTGATTGTGACCCCAAAACAGAGATGCTTTGATTTTAAAATTTTACTTATGGACTTTAAAGAGCCCTTTTGTTTTTAAACTTTAAGCACTTGAATTCACCAACTTTTTAGTTGACATAAAATCTTTTTGAGCATGTTTCAGGTAATCCCTAATGGAAGTGGCATGTTTGGAGAACCGGACTTGGATTACCTAGGATTATGACTACCCATAACATTACTTGAATTGAAAACACTTTGAAAAATTTGAATTGTGGTTGACTAAACACTTTGGATTATGTAATAAATTTATATCTGTATGATGGGCTAGAGTGTTATAGCCCGGTTTGACATTAAATATGTAATTCCATGATATTTCTCTCCTTGTGTGCTCTTGTGATGGTTTGTTTCCGCTGCCATGTATGTTGCTAGTCTGTGACGTCCCTCCCTCCATGGGCCCAGGGTGTGACAGTAACCCTATGTTACACATATGTAAACTTTTGCCTTTATAGTTATATATGTTTCACTTATTTTGTAATTTAGCATTGTTTTAGAATTTGGTTAATGTTAGGGCACGTCCAAGTTACTATTTATATCAAGGCTTAGTATTTATACACGTGTTATCATAGAATCACACTAGCTTTTAATAGCTTCATCATGAATCCTAATGCATAGAACATGAGATAATTTTCATAAATAGGTTCTTGAATTCATTCAATGGTTACATTTAAGTACCATAATCATTAAAAGAGTTAAGCAAGTATGTTAAGCATGAAAATTCAAGGATGTGACAGTCTCTCCTATTTAAGATAATTCGTCCTAAAATTTGAACTAGTAGTGTCTGTTCTAAATTGAAAAGGATGTTGGTTCATTAAATATTATCTTGAAGTAGTTCTTGGTCCAGCTTCTAGTCCCACATTCAATGCACCATTAGTGTTTATATATACGGTGCACCGCAGCTAAACCACCACACTTAAACAAACAAACAAGCAAACAAACCCAATATATCCCACTCAAGATCAGGGTCTGGGCTGAACCACCACACTTCTAGCACCTTAAAGGTGTACCAGTCACCACTTGAAACTAATTATTAACTTGGCTACCGATGATTGACATAAATCTCTTTTCAAGACTTTTCCGTGTGACATAGACTTTAGAAATTTGTTAAAGGTATAGGTTAATAACTAAACAATAGAATTTCAAAATACACCAAGGCACCAGTAAATTCTCCATTATGTTGCATATCATGATGGTCAATTCAACTTACATGAGTGTAATATGTCCCTTTATTATGCATTCATAAGGTAATCATATTCTTATAAGATAGAAGTTGTGGCATATAGTAGAAATCAAAATGCAATTGCAAATGATAGAACATATTAGTTTAAGATTGAAGATCCTAATCAAGTAGGTATTGGAACAATTTAGATTCATATGCCAATGAAATTTCCAATCAAGATTATAAGATAAAAATCAATCAAATAACCCTAGAATTAATCAAATTAAGATTCAATAAAGCAATAGAAAATTACAACCATTACAATCTCCCCTAGTTAAAGGGAATTTTGTCTTAAAATTAAACTAGTAGAGGTCGTGCTAGCCTTGAAAGATGTGTGTGTATTTAGGACCTCGTTTAAAGTTCCATCGGACTTAGATGATGGCAATATGGATCTAATCATATTCTCAAAGAGTTTTTTGTAGTTTTTCAGTTTGACAAACTGTATGAGATTGAAAAGTCGTGCTAAGATCTACACGTGTTCCTAAGAATTTCTATGATGTTAGCTAGAACCTAGAAGTGAAATGACTATCTTAGTTAGAGATCATGGATAGTGGAATAACATGTTGACTCATGGTCTCCTCGATGTGAGCTTGGCTAACTTCTCCAAGTATATGAGCAAAGAAAGCTTTGTATTGCTTCCTTACGTAGCTGCGAGCTTTCGTTAGGAGTTGATCTTCAGGTTTCTTCTAGGTTTCTCTTTGTGTACATTTAGGGTATCTCTAGATACGAGGGGAATGCAAACTAGTTTCTCGGCACAAATGATCTTAGCATGGTTATTGGATAGCCAATCCACTCCAATAACCACATCAAAGCAACCAAGCTCCCTGAGGAATAGATTGATGTTGAACTATATGTCGTCAAGATTTAGAGTACAACATCACATAGTAGTATGAATTAGCTAATTCAATAGTGTACTTTGGATTTATATTAGCAGGATTCGAGTTAAACATGGGTTGAAAATTAGTGGAGACAATGGTGCATTTTGTCAAGTACATAGTTAGATGTAATAGTAAAGTGGATAGATCGGGAGTGAAGCGTTATCTAGCATCTAAGCTGGTGTGATTATCCTTGAAGCATGACATACTAAGGTGTGTAATCGGCCTCGCGGCTTCCCTTGTGCCTTATAGGAATGGAGGAGGAATGATCTTTTTCACCAGATTATATAGTTAAATTTGGGTTAGCTTCAACTAGGTGTCGTCTAACCCGACATTCAACACTTCTAATTGGACTATGCGAAGGTTCCAAAATGGTGTTCTAGGGTCGATACTCACTATCAGCATCAGATACCAAATCTAGGTTCGTATAAATCCCTATTGTTTTCTAAGAACTCTTTGATTCCTTTAGGAGACATGAATGATCGGGGGTTAATAGGAAAATTCTACTTGCTAATATAAGTGTACAGTTTGGAATAACAGATTGTCATAGGTTTTCCAGAAAGGAAATGGTTTTGAGAGAAAGACATTCAAAATGATTATTAAGTAGCTTTATGAGTATTGGATAATGAGTTTTATAGTTTCTGAATAACAAAAATCATGGATAAGATGATACAAAATAGCAACGAGATTTTCCAAGTGTAAATGTTCGGTTCACAAACCAAAACAAATATGTTAACTTATTAAAGTATTAGGTCAACCACAACCTTAATGAACAAAAGCATACCAATAAGTGAACACTCACCCCAAGGGTTCCTAGGAAAGGTAAATGGCTCCATTGGTTGATTTGGATTTATATGAATACCTTCCCTAGACACATCTGAGATACATGCGCCTAACTCTTCCAGCATTGCATGTGTTTTGTTATAGGGCTCAGACTTTGACGAGATTTGAAAATCATAAGTAAGAATTTGAGATTTGAAAATCCTTTTGATTTAGGCACAATGGCTTAGGATATGAATTAATAATTGTGTGTTCATTGATTGTAATCAAAGTATAGGAATAATCCTGTAAGGCATATCATATAAAGTCTTATCTAAGTATATAATCTACATGAGAAGACTCATGTGGGAGGTACTTAGTTATAGTCTAGGTCATTCCATTTCTAATAACTTGATTCTTTATAACCATGGCTCTGATACCAATCTATCATACCCCAGCTAAAGCGGAAACACCAAGGCGTGATGAAATTGAATCATAACACAAGGAGAAAGAGTACCAAAGGAAATTAATTATTAAAACTGAATAGTTGGTTACATCTGATTCTAAAAACAAATCAACTGAACCGACAAATAAGTCTTTATATTATTCAAAGTCTAACTAGGTCCAACTAAAGCTTATCCTTAAAACCCAACTTGAGCAAAGAAACAGACATAGTTTTCATTACCTAAAAATATGCTAAAATATATCAACTAAAAAGTTGGTGAGAACATAGGTTTAGACTTTAGAAGTATACATATAGTAGATAACAATGTACAAACCAACACACAACTTTCCAATTACAAGTAATTAAACTATTATACATGAGTCCATAACCAAACCTAGTGATCGAATGACATCCCATCTAACCCCTTGACATAAAAGGTTAGACTAATAGTATGCTTGTCTAATATGCAATTTCTGAACATCCAGTTCCAAGTCAAAAAGAATACGTTGACTTAAAAGATGCTCGGTGTTGATTACCATGCATCAACCCGAGTACCGAATGGGCTTGTTAGGCCAATAGATCTATCTATGTACTCATATGGCTTTCTCGAAGTTAATGGTTGTGTAGATTTTAGAAAATATAGCAACTTTATATTAAAAAGTGTCATAGAATATAATAACATGTATAATCAGTTTAGTTTTACTAGTATAAGAAAATTGTCATTGAGTATGCAAAAACTATTTTGACTTTAGAATTTGAATTCTTAGTTTGGTATGGAGAGCATGTTTCCATCCAAAATACAAAACAAAAAGGGGCTATGAACTCACCTTGTAAAGTAGGTGGGTTGATCTTGCAATTTGTAGTAACTTGGAGTGAGGATCGCCCTAAGTAAGTTTATTTAGTATTTTATTGTATTTGTTCATAGTTGATGTGTATTTATTGTAAAAGTTCAAAAATGGTTATCGTATAATAGATATGTGTCATCCTAGAGCAGCACATCCAACAAAAGGATTCCCAGGAAAGAGTTAGTGGATCCCAGGTGAAACGATTCTAGATGTATACTAGACCAAGTCAATGGTGTGTTTGGTATGTTTATAAAGTATAGGAACAAGCCTAGCAAGGACAGGAATGAACAAGTTGTATAGCATAGGGTTATATGTGAAAATATGAAGAATTTTACTAGAAACATGATTCAAATTTTATAGATAATCATAAGAATCATTAAAGTTTGTATTTTTTATTCTTTAAAACATATTTACATTGATTATTTTATAATAAAAATCGTTGCTTTACATTATATTAATAAAAATATTGAAAAGTTGCAAAATTTAGGGTATTGATAGCTTTGGATAGATTCACGCACTAAACTTGCATGAGCTATTTGAGGGGTTAAAACAACGTGTTAGAACACATTCTTTATATGGTTAGAAAGATAAGACATGGAATTTAATAATGAAAAAAAGAATAATCAAAACTGGATTTTTTATGATGGAGATATGGCTGTCCAAAAATTCAAAACTGGATTGTTTAAGCTAAGTTTTTTGATGAATGTTTATTTAAATCTTTGATCCGTATTAGATCTATGATTAAAACAATAGAATATTATTTCATCATATATCCAAGCTAGTTATAACTGAATTTTGATAAAACACAATTGGAAAGGTATGAATACGAAGAACACGGAGAACATGAAAACTTACTTGATAGGGAAAACTTTTTGGTTTTTCATTAGAGATGCTATTAGTTGATATTTTATTCTATGAGAAATCAAGATTTTGAGTTTGGTGTGAAAAATAATGAGAATAATCCCCCTATTTATAGTGAAAAAATTAAGCTTTTAGGTTTCAATTAGGATCGATTTTCTTAATATTTTTATTAATAGAACTCGTATATTTTAGTAGGGATGGGTAAGAACATTCTTTTTTGAAATTTTAGAGTTAGAATAAGTTTTATTTATTATTTGTTAGATTTAAGATAATTACTAGTTAATTATTTATTAGTTTATTAGATATATATTACTTAAATGATTAGAATAGAAAACTAATATATACATACATATATATATATACACACATATCTATATATATAATTTTATAATTATCCATGCATATATATATATACACATAAATGTATATATAATTTTATAATTATCCATGCATATATATATATATGTGTATGTATGTATGTATTTGTATTTTATTATTATAAGACTTAGTTTAATTAATTTAATCTTTATCCTTTTAACAAAAGTTACATATGTAACCCTAAGTTACACATATGCAAACTTTTGCCATTATAGTTATATATGTTTCATTTATGTTGTAATTTAGCATTGTTTAAGAATTTGGTTAATGTTAGGGCAATTCCAAGTTACTGTTTATAGCAAGGCCTAGTATTTATGCATGTGTTATCATAGAATCACACTAGTATTTAATAGCTTCATCATGAATCATAATGCTTTGAACATGAGATAGTTTTCATAAATAAGTTCTTGAATTCAGTCAATGGTTACATTAAAGTACCATAATCATTTATAGAGTTAAGCAAGTAGATTAAGAACTAAAAATCAAGGATCTTACATCTATGAAGAAAAAATTGTTGAACTCACGTCCTTGTAGTTGGAACAATAACTATATGTCCATTAAGAGATTCAAAGAACTTTTCAGTTTATCTCTCTGAGTGATTTGATATCCACAATCAAGTAACTATGACATGAATGACAATCAAAGGGCAACAAAGTATAAGTCCCTTATACCTCCTGGATCTTTAAGTTCCTGTCATAATGTAATACAATATGCAAAATCCAATTAAGACGTATCATGTTTGAGAATCAATCAAATATATAATCAAGACATAACAAGAATTGAACACGAGAATTAATTATCAACACCAAATTCCCATTAGCAAATGATTAGTACATCACCATCTCGCCATCTCTCTAACAAAATCTGTTTTATATTTTGTTTAATCGACCTAAATTGATTGGGTGGATTTTAAATTGATCGAATATACTGATATAGCTACTTCATCATA